>JTDE01021061.1:100171-127134 GCA_014338405.1 Paragonimus skrjabini miyazakii
ATATTTGCAACAGTGTCGGTAATTGATCAATCATCTCGTTTTCTTTAAACCTGGAAGAACCGTAAATGCAAATTCGCAGTTTGTTCGAAGCCAAAATTTGATTGCCTATTTGTTGTCTGATTTGTTGACTTAACGATTTTAGTTTGAGAACAAAGCAGCTCTGCGTAGTATCTGGTATCTGCTCACGTTCTACCTTGAAATTTGTTTCCCATTAAGTGAACCACACAGGACCACTTTGATCAAGTACCACGCTATGTTTCAGAGCGCGGTCAATGAGAACAGAGTAGTCAGCCGAGTGTTATGCTCCTCGTACCTGCTTAGAACGTGCCCCACCACGCCAAATGCATACCGGGCCGGCGGCCGTCATTCGGCTCCGTCACGTCCACACATCGCTTCACCAAGTCGTTTGTGCCATGCGGAGAGCAAAGCCATTCAGAACAAACGTGGTCAGGGTGACGTGTTGCTCACTCTATAGTGAATAGATCCAGCATGTTACAGAATGTGACCTGATTGACAAACCAAAACACAACTTGGAGAAACCAGTGGGAGTGTACAGCTTCCCATACCTACTGTTCTGCAATAGAATGTATTAGGTTTTCAATTAACCAAATGAGCGAACTACATGTTTTGTTGAATACTCATTAACTAATCACGCGCGCGAGAACGAGGTAAAATTTTCAACTTTGCTTTACGATATCTGATCAGAGACATCAGAAATAGTCTAATGGTAGGTATTTCAACTCTGTAAGACCGTTCTCGTGATGAACCCATAGGTCTGCCCTCCACATTCAAATCGACCCACAAACATTTAACTTTTGACAGTCAGCAGTGCGACCATAGTATAAAGGTATTCGCGCAGGTACTGCGCAGACACGATTGATAAATATTGCTCGAATCGACCGCCAATGTCCGTTAAAGATCACCTGTGTTGTGGATGCCGATAATCACACAATGCCAACAGTAAATTAGTCACTCACCGGCCCGAAGATACATGTCAATGAAGATGCAACAACACTGGGCGCTGCAAACCACCTTACTCAATTTTCTCGTCTGTACTAATCTCCAACACTCAAAGTGGCTGACGTTCTTTCACGCCTGAATGCATTCACCGTATAACGCAACCAGAGCCACGGTAGGTTTACGAGACCCTCAGAGGAGAGTCGGTCGACTCAATTTGAGAAGACGGCAGTTAGCCTTCTGCGTGATGATCGGGTGGCACTACCCGCATAATCAGCTCTGGATATCGCAGTACTGAACCACGATTGCTTGGTAGCTCTGGGATAAGGTGATTCTTTAGCTCCAGTCTCCCTTACTATTTTTCAGTCTCTTGAGGTGTCAGGACACATTCAAACCTTCGAAATTATTTACAAACACTGTACGTACTATCCTCTCCAATTATTTGTTTCAAGAGCAGCTCGTTCCTGTTTATTGCTACAGTGTATCTAGCATAAGCCTCCCAGATTGTCCTTACAGTAAATCAGATTAAACGGTAACTGATGCTTTGGATATCAGAACCAATCTACCATGTGTGAAGACGCATACACCACAAATTCTGACTGCTGTATCGCTAGTGAATACGACCTCAAACTATTCCCACTGATTGCAAAAACTCAGCAATGACGCAAGACAGAGTGTATTGCATGTTGTCAAAGGGGAACTATATATTAAATCAACACAGCGGCTGACTTCATTGGCTTGGATTCCGTAGTTTGGCTTCGGTCTTGACCGATGATTGTGTTGATAATTCCATGACATGTTCCAGGGTTGTTGTTCGGTTCATGCTTATGTCCCGTCGATACACTTGTTTTACCTTTTGGTGAGCGCTACGTTGCGCGTCACATTTGAGATCATTTTGTATCGAGCCTCTCCTGACACAAACCGACAAGCATTTGTCCATACGACAGTCAACATACGAACCACGGACGTCAGCTATTGCCCATCATCCTTTGGTGCGAAATCAATAAATGATTCCTTTGCAGACAGTTATAACTGTTTACACAACCGATAAACTGTGGTTGTTGCGGCATCCCATAGCAGTTATGTCGATGTTCACCTATGTTTTCAGAAAGATTCATTTGTTAACATAGATTAATGGAGCACGATACAATTTGTTGATTAAGTCCGATTTTACTGTTCACTCCCCATCGCCATGGTAACAGACAAAGAACTTGGACACAGAAATTTGGAAAATCCATTAAATGGCTAGGCAAAGCAGCGGCGCGTCTGTAACAATGTAGAACTAAGGAGACGATGTGAACGTCTAGTACTTGAGAATTAGGTGGTAGGTACTGGTGACCGACAGATGATTATGAACATGGGACTCAAGCTGATAAAGTGTCTTCCTACCAGTAGGAACTAATTTGAGATTTTGCTGCTGTTGTTGATGATGATGATTTTTCGAGATGGACCAATGAATCAAACGGTAGACAGAACGATGAAGCGCACAGCGTAGCAAAAACCTATGTAGACGAGAGACTGTTTGAATTAACAAAACGTTTCGCAGATTCAGTGCCAATGTCCTTTGGTTCGGACACTGCAAAGTTTGTACATCAGAACCCTTTGAGAAGAATTGAAATTACGGAAAAGTACGCTTCTTGACACATTTATCGAGCGTCGTAGCCAACTGCACTCCAACAGAGAAGTTCAGATTATGACGCCGAAAAAGGCAATGCTTATTGGATTGCTACACAACGTTGGAAAACCGATGATCATATAAACTGTAGTCCTGGAATGGGATTTAATCGAACACACAGGACCGTTTGATTGTGTCTCATGACACGCAACAGAAACGTGTCCTTGTTGCGAATCAAAAAGCACTAGTCTATTCCGTCAACAACTTAGGGTACCTACTTGTTAATCCGCAGCTATGATGACAAATACATGAGGGGAACAAACGGACGTCTGGAGAAACGTGCCAAGTAGCGTCTGTCCAATTGGCCGAACCAGTCATTGAATCATCTAGAGGATAAGTGTGCGCCAATCAACCGAAACTCAACTTCATCGATCGGTGGACACTTAGGTGTAATCAGGCAGAGAACAGAGACAAACATATTACCTCACGTGATAACGACGGGCAACCGTGTTGAATCGCTTTAATTCATTAAGACTTTGTTCATCGCTCGTCTGAAGCTCCCGCTGCACTCCCAGAAGATTTGTCAGCTATGTTACGCCTTTCTTGGTTTTCTTATCTCTAGTAATGAAAGTATTAAGGAGTTCGTTTGTTTATCATGTAATCGTTTGTGTTTTATTTTGAAGTGTTACATATTCATGGTTGAAAAGAACGTACAAAATAAACTTGTCCAGTGGGCTTTGTGTTCTCTGTGAGGTATTCGAGATTATAAGGATGACAACCTGGTCCGTGACGATGACGGTGTTATGTCTTTCACTATCAACTATATGACGTCCGTTTGTTGTATGTAATAACCAGTCTCTGATGGACGACAGCACTATTCCACTGAACTAATCGATTTAGACCACAAAAGTAGACAACCTCTTTGAATGTGGGAGATAGGCAGATCCGTGATTCGCATTGTGAATTGTTTGAACCTTCTGAGAGCCACTAAACTGAAATGATTGCGATGGCATAGAAACGACAGATAGGGACGAATTGATGGTAGTAGACACACACTGAAAACAACTCTATACACTTATAGAACCAATCAGTACTCGTATAAATTATGTACGTATATCATTTTATGTACAAGGTGCAGTCTAATAGGCTAGAGCAAATGAAGTGGTTCTTCGTGATCTTATTGGGTTAACTGAAATTATTAAAGCAACACCTGTGTCTATTATTTTTGGGCTAGAATAGTTGTATAATTGAACAAAACACTATCCCAATCCAAGGATGCAAGTTCAAGTAGTTTTGGTATATTGACTGCTTGCCTTAGCCTGTTCGACCACATGATTCTAATCTCCCGGAACTTCAGGATCATTCGATACGCTGATCCGCTGGAATATGAAATTACAAGCACCCTTAAATTTGATCCGTATTTTTGAAGACATGGTGATAGGTTAAATAGGAGTACATCAAAGAGCGTAGCAACACTGTCTGAAGTGGAGTCGTTAGAATTATTTTCAACAGAGGTGGATCAGTATTAAATCTGTATACGTGAAAACCAAGTATCCTTTCGGAGTGAAGTCTCATTGTTTGTGTCGTTCGCTTTTTATGCAACCTCATGCAAACTTTGAAATGTACAGTTCAGCTCAATGAAGTTCTGAGACACATGTGGGACAGCGTGAAAAACCACAGTTTGAAAAAATTACTTGATTATTACTCACAAGCGAGAGTAGTTGAGCGTCCACATATGATAATTCGGTCGTGCCTAATGTGAGGTCAATGGTGCAGTGATAAACACGGTTGCCTCATGAACAGCATGTCCGTGGTTCAAGTCCCGGCAGTGGCGAAGATATGAACTACTGACGAGCTCTAATGAAAGCGAAACTCGAGTCTAGTGCTTCTTTTTGAAATGGGCCGACTGGATAGTCTATGGGAATGCGACAGCTGCGATCAGTTGTGGGTGATGTTCAAATTGCGAATGACTTGTGTTCAGAAAAGGTTGTCCGTATGACTGATTATGAAACATGGGTATCTGTGAGTAAGTTTACAATCAGTCAAAGACGAAAGCCAATCATTCCTTTTCAAATCTAGGTCGGTTCACAGAGATCACCTATCCCTACCTGTCTTCCCTTAGAAGTTATATGATCAAACGTCTTACTATCATTCTAATTAGTTAGATTTATTTAAGGTAAACTACATTTAGGTGCAGGTTTATGGTTTCCGGGGAAATAGTGATACTTTCATTCTTGCTCTGGGAAATGTTGTTTTCATTGACCGGCATGTGATTAAGTTGTGTGATGAAGTTAAGTCAAATATACTTCTTGACAATGTCACAAGACTATTCAGTAGTCTTCTAGTTAAACTTGTCTCTGCGTGTGACCAGCTAACTTCACAGCATGTCATAATAGCGGTGAGTTATAAAACTGACACCCACTCATTAACAGAAGAGAAGTAAAAATGATCAAAAGTTCATTTTAACATGCGGTGCTTCAGATTCAGACTTTGGTAGGGACTACAATTTTAGGAATATCTCCTGTGGTTGTTTCTACAAGAGAACGTCGCTGAAGTCAAAGCAGGGGTTGGATACAGCCGAATACAACTGTATCAACTAGGCTGGTAGTCGTGAATTAAACTGTTAGTCAACCAGTAATGCTTACGCTCCCGACACAACAATCCCCGCTGTAAAAGTCACGTGATAAATAGTAAATCACTTAATATGGAGGGGGCAGTAAATGAGTCTGAGTGAGTCAGAAGTTATCAGCAAGGGACATCAATAAACACATGTGAGGAGACAGATGGTAAGCAATGAATATATAATATGGGGTAAGAGATGAGGGGTACTAGTCGTATGGGAAAGAATAAACTGCATCCAGCTTATCCTCAAAATCTCTGACTGGTTACAAAAGCACCACTTCCTCTGGAAGAGTGTTCCGGTAATCTATGATGCGCCGAGATAGACGAGATTTAGCCTTTATATGATCAGCCCAGCGTTTAATCAACGTCAGAGGGCATCCAAAGAGAACCCATGGCTGTGCCGGCAGAAATAGTCCGAAAACATCAAGACCAATGTGGCGGGTTAACATAAGGCATTTGAGAGCCAGATCAACCCGTAGTCGTGGTTACAACAACAAATACCTACCCAGTTTGTCAGGTCTTTGTGAATAAGGCAGACCTTCCAAGCCTTACACCAGGCAAATACCTATATGCATGACCCTCCCCAGTGCCACTTTACTACACATCAAGCTTGACGGGTTCACCTGGACGTAGTATTCGAGGTGGAATGTCAAAAAAGCAGTAGACAGCTTACAGAACATGCCTCCCGTCAGCATCTCAAAGGCTCGGCGAACCAACTGCAGTACATGAAAACCCTTTCTGACAACATGCTTCCATTGACTACAGGCCTTAAGTGCACCGGCGATAATGAAACCGAGGTCCACCTGCTGACTCACAACAGGCAGCTCCATTTCTTCTAGTGCGTACGTAGATTCTGCCCTACCAGCAGAACCAATGCGTGATACTGTGCATTTTTTTACGATTTCTTGACACCAGCCAATCTGTAGACCACATCCCAACTTGGCAAGGTGGTAGTTCGAGGTGACGTATTGCTTGTTACATAATAAGCTTGCCTACCATCGATATTGTTCAACATTGTAGTAACTTTCCCATCCATAGATGCTCCACCCAAGAACTATTGATTTGTTGGTCGAAGTCTGGTGGTTTTATTGCTGCCTGTTAAATTGCACTCAGAGTTAATTGTGGCTTCCGCAGTAGGAGGCCTTCTTCGATTGACTTACCTCAAGAGGAACAACAATGTTTGAGTTTTGCTTTTAGTAGAAGGAATTATTCTAACTGTATTTGCGAGGTTGACATGTTAACCACAACTCGAGTGACTTGTCGTTCACTCTAGTCTTCTCATCTTAAAGTTCTTCCACAGGATATTGGACTAGCCCGAGCCGATAAACGGTGTCTGCTTTTTATTCGTAACTGATGGCCCTAAAGGCGGAATGAGTAATTTATTCTGAAGTGACAGTAAGCTATAAAAAACAAGCCCATCTAGTGTTTCATTGACAATCTTTGCCATTTTCCAACATACTGCCTACTCTTATTATTTCCATGACAGATCAGTAGTAATGACAAGTTATTTGGCTTTCATTTTTGTCTTAACGAACATATGACGAAGGCAGTAAATTTTGCCGCAACAAAAGCATTAGTTGACAGATTTTTATTCCACAAACATCTGCGCATGCGACATGTGAGACCAATGGTCTTTAAGGTGTCCTCTCCTCATTTGAGTGCGCGCTAGTTAGTGTCCATTCATGGTGCAATGTGATACCGTGTTGATGGATCCTTAGTTCAATTACAAGCAAACTGGCATCTTCAGCTTTAAACGAAATCCGGCAGTAAAAAAGGATTATTCATAACTTCACACTGCCATTAGTACAACGTGAATAAAATTTATAAAAGCCAATTTACTGTCTACTAAACAAGTTCGTCTAAGGTAGGGAGAAATTACGGAATGGTTTTGGAGATAGATAGTTTGTTAGTTGTTTTATTTTCAGAAGCCTATCTCGATATACCGTGCAAAAGAAATTACAGGAACGTCTGTTTTTACACTACCGAAAGATGCGTCAGTTTTTGTGAATTCTTAACACCTGGTTCCCCTCTTTTAGACGGGTAAACTTCAGTAACCGGAGGTTTAGTGTGAATGACCTTGACGAGTTTAAGTGACACTACATAACTTTTATGGTTATGACTTGCATATTGTCAATAGGACCAATGATATTCTACTAAGCAATCGTTTGCGATGTATGCCCAACGGCGTTAAAATGTATTAGTTAATTTGGCAGGCAAAATATAACTGTTTTTACTACCTTATTTGGTTGATTTTTCTATTTTGAGTTATCGCGTCGCACGCGTGGAGAATTCAAACTTTGGTGAAAACACTGCTCAAGTACGTACATCACGCGGTGTAAGAAAGTGGCTCCTTTTTCTCAGACTAAATGTGTCAGACTAGTTGACCTTTTGTCCTGATATAAACTCACTCGAGAATCTTTAGGCTACACTCACTTAACACGTATGTATGTATATTGGGAGCCATGATTCTACAACGGAGTGAAGGGATGAACGGGGTGAATTGATTCCTGCAAAGAACATGCGGGAACAATACGCAGAGTTTTCTGAACAAATTAGACACTTTCGTCTTACTGATGTTCTCGTACAATTGACAATAAATTCGTGGTAGTCAATAAAGCTACTCAAAATAACTAAATGGGATTCAAACCACTTTTTATTTCTCGTGAGAAGTAGGGGATTTTCTTAAAATATAAGGTGAATGCTACTCATGAGTAATTGTAATTGTCGAATTCCCACCGACATTTCATTTAGTCTCTCCTTTAGAAAAACATTATACTCTAGTCCCTCTCTGATTAGAGCATATAGTTGATACAATTGGAGCAATCTGAGCATCACTCACAAGTAAATGTGGCTAAACCTATGCATATGGTAATTCAGTTGTGTTTGACGTAGGGTCAATGGGACAATGGACAACATAGCGGACCCATGAAAGCGCGGCCGTGGTTCTAATCTTGGGCCTGACACGTACTGAACGCATTCATTTAGGAACAAATGTGAACACTCCATCACTTGTTATAACAAGCTCATCTGTGAAATAGTAGGTTGTGGTACGATTTTCCATTGAGCCTTATCTCCTCAATCCTTGCACATTGTGTCCAGCACATTAGTCACTTGCCATTGTGCAGCCTATTATTTCGAAGTGTGATCGTATTCCAAGGAGAAATATGATGAGTTCGAAAATTTTGCTTCAGAAGTTTTCTTGTGAAACGCAATTGATAGTCGCCTAAGATCACCATCGCCGTCATAGAACTTAAGAGAACAGATTTACAAAAAGTGTTAGATTTTAAGGGATGTTACAATTAAGAGTTCATCATGGCCCCAAGTAACAGAAATAGATTAGAGGCTGTGAGAGTGAAATACTTTTGGAAACCTGACTGCTTATCGTACATGCCACTTTGTAGGATAGTAAAGTTGGTTGTATCAATATATGGTGGTATGGTGTTAAAATACCAGTACCGCTTGCTAGTGTCATGTAGGTGATATCTTGACTGACAATAATGTTGATCTCTATCATTCTGTCTCACTAAGTTTGTTCACCGTGCAAATGGGTTCATTTGAACCTACCCACCTACCGGTTACATTGGGTTCACTAGCTGAGGTAACGGTATCAGGGAGTTTAGTAGTGTCCAAAATACTTTCTCCAATTTGTCACAGCTAGCAGCCCATTTGTGGCTTACAATCAGGGGCGTTCAACTAGGTCGAAGATATTTCAAGATATATGCGAACGTATTCAGACACATATGGCGCTCATCTCGTTCTATCCATAATGTTGGTTTTCATAATTTCATAACTCAACCATCACGGCGAATATAATGTTTCTACTTTGAACCTCTGTAGCCACCAGTTTGACAGCTTAAAGTTTTTATTCAACGGTTCTGCGGCTTTGTACACATCTTCTTACCACGTTGAACCACTGAAAAAGATAATCACAGGGCTAATACGTTCAAACTACTGTGGTTGTTTTTGGTACAATTCACGTTAACATTTTGTAGACGTTTTCAAAAGTTACTGACAATCCTCATCTCAGTATCGAAAACATTTTTTTTGGTAGTAAGAATCACGCTGAAGACATGCTGTATAGCGATTCCACCCACCTCTGAGTCAATACTGGCATCTAAGTCATCAGTATCTTTAACAAGACATGTCAGTTCTTTCACACATCTTGTGATCGAACACACTGATAACCAACTGATTTAGAAAAACTGTCGAGCTACCGCGTTGTTTACCGGTCTGTTCGACTTATTGGTTTACTCCAATGCACAGCATGAATCTACATTTTCGCTGACAACATGTTGCAACAGTGCTTGTTGAACGTCGCAAGCTGCTATAGCATATGCACTCAACCAGTCGATTCATTCATGTTGTACGTGGAAGCTCTAATGAGGAAACATGTGTTATGTTTATATATAAATGGATTATCTGCTTGTTGGTGGGCAACTTGCTACAAAGCGTTCCCTTTCAGGACATTCGTGTTCCACGCAAAAGTCTACCTGATGAACTGATTGCAGAGATTAGTTTGTTTTAAGTGATGGCATGAATGGCACTTATAGCGGAGTGAAGCTATTAACGAAGTTTGATTGTACAACAGTTTAAAGTTAACGGTTAACTTGGTTTTAATTGAATCTGCAGGTTCCTCTTGGTATCATCCACTGATAACCCTTCTTGTATAGTCAAGGTCTATCGTGACATAGTGCCCGTACTTTCCTTTACTGGTGATCTCCTAGCGTCAATGTGCTGTAAATGTTTTGTTCATTTATTGCATGCTATAGGGTTTCTCATCATGTCCAATGTATACGTCTTTTTTTGCTAGCACCCTTTTCCTGTTACTCTTCTGGCTAGTGTCGGCTTCACTGGTTGCCCTATGTTTGTACTCTAGCCCACGACGGCCAACTCCCGGACGGAATATGGTGAGCCTTACATGCCTATCTGTTTGCTACGTGACTGTGTTCGTCTTTCATTTTCAGATGGACTGGGGTTCGCAAATATTTGCTCATTTTTTCTGACACTTTCATATTTACTAATGCCCTCAAAGTGACGCTATGCTTCCCGTCACCTGTGGTCATTTGAAATTATGGTATCAAGGTCAATGCTAAACATTTCTTTCACCCAATCGCCACAGTACTCCCTCCCATAAGAAATGCTTTCTGCGGAGTGTAAATGTTTCTTAAACGGGACTGTTTCCTTCTGAACGGATGACATCTAACAGTATCTGAGGATTGTCATTGTGATGCTGCAAACTGGACCAATTTACTCAGTTGAAAGTACCGAGATATATATGAGCTGATGATGAGCCTCGGGGTTTCATCAGATGATCCGTCTTGCACTCACCGGTTAAATTACTCGAAGTTTGACGGACAAGGCTACCTTCCTGGAATGAATTGGCTCATTTCAATCTACACAACGCGTTTCTTGACAATCTTGTTTTTTTTCACAAGAATTATCCAATACATACATATTTCGCATCATATAAAAGTGACTATTGAGTTGATACATTCTATCTCAGGGATTTATATGAAAGAATTATATCTGGTAATCTGTTTGTGAGTGTTTGCCGGTTTCTGTTCACTGGTTTCATTTTTACCGAAATGCGAATTTATTGACCTAGAGAGTAGCTTCTGTCAATCTTATCGAAGCACTACATAATAGGAAAAAAGGCCTGAAATGACTGTCAACATTCGATCAAAGTTTGATGTATTTCTGCAGTTTGTTGGGCATGGAAGTTAATCAACGCGCATCCGGTCCTGTGTGGTTTCAACTGTTTATCTGTAATCAGAGAAAATGGTGAAGTGAGTATTCATGCAATCAGGTGTGAGGACCCAGAACTTCACTCTAAGATGCGCTAATTCACCCATCGCTCATTGTGATCTGGTGCTTGATTTCTACGCCTATCTTTTAATCATAAGTGGAGACTATCGTTAACGTGGAAAGGTGATCACCTCATAGAACGACACCCATTTTGTCAACTACAGTCGGGCTGTGATTAGCTCTGATTAATTCATGTCCGCTGGTAGTTGGAACGGTCGTCAGAATGATGACTTGCTTATCCCAAGCGGTATTTAGATTAGGTCTGCAATTTTGCAGAAATTAGTTACAGGGTTCAGCCTTAATGCTAAAAAACTATGGCAACTTGCATTGTGGAATAAATTGTTAAAACTGCAGATGATAGGAACAATCACACAATTTATCTCAACTCCTTAAATGAAAGGAAAATCAAAGCGGTTTGGTTATTTTACTGTGATATGTAGGACTTATCTTGTTCAAATCTGATTGATCAAAGAGTGAGGAAACGCTGAAAATCTTCACAAGCGTCCGTTGCGTTCGTGCCATGTTCCCAGGCCATGAACATTACACGTTTCCTACTGACATTATAATGTACCGTGTCTTGCTTCACGAACTTTGAAAAAGTCGAAAAAATGTCACGTGTGGGTGAGACATTTTGTCAGATGCTTCTTCAGAGGAATTGTGATCTGGCAACTTGGTGTCTCCCAAGTAAGTTTTGCGGCATGTCAAGGTGCTGTTTTTAAATAAGTGCAACACGGTCACAACGAATCCATGTTACAATCATAATTCTCAACTAAACAGTTCAAGACATCTTTCATGCAAACTGGTGGAATTATTCGTTTAAATCTACCATCATATACTTAGTTTTAACGTAGTAGGCAGAGAAAACCACGACTCCCGTTTGTCCTGTGCCCGCCAGATTGAAATCAAGACATACTTCCCATGTGAGTTTTTACGTTCCTCAGAGAAAACTCCCACTGTTTAGCCATGCATATAAGCAAACAGTTAAAAGATCTTGGTCTTTGGTCTCAAGGTTCTTTTCCGATTTGCCTGTCGAGTCGAAACAGCGTGGCCTGAGCTGTCATCATCATCATCATCATCATCATAGACAGCAATACATCAGCGGTTCACACTGATGCTTAACTGCCACAGCAGATATCGACAGCAGATATCGACATGCGAGAGCAGCCTGTTGACCTATTTGTTTTAGAGTGCGAACGTTGAAGGCACCTATATTAATTCGCATTTTAGGTCTAAGCAAGGGACGAGGGAGGCATGAAGTTGAATGGCAAGTGACGGAACTTACCGGCTCAGTGTTACCACGGGTAGCTATATCTGTTGTGGGACCTGTGGAGTTACTATCAGAAATGGAGGTTGGGAGGGGCCTGAGAACTAAATTTGATAGGACAGTGGGGGAGGGGTCAGCAGTAGCATGTTTTCGCCTATCCACCCTGCTGTATGCAGCAGATAGGGCGACCCGGTTTATACTGCGAGACGGCCGATGCAGTATGGAATTACTCGAATTGTGACTATTCATGGTTGTGTGTGGGCTGAGATACTGCCAGGGCGCCCAGACCTAGACAGGAGAACGATTAGGGTTCTCAACCAAAGCCTTTGGCTCAAAAGCCTATACCGCAAGGCAGCGGGTGGGTGGCAGTGTACCAGAACTGGTACGTTTTCCGGAAGAAGATGCCAACCTCCTTCCAACCCCCAACCTGGAGGACCGGCCCGAGCTGTCACCAACTGCTCAATTCTGTCTATGAAGGGAGTTAACTTGAAGAGTTAGGGAAATCTTAAACGTTGGCAGTTCACATTCCAGATGCACATTACTGTAGAGCAGTTGATCTTGTCTGTTAATGCTAATCAGTTCACCTAGCCGGGTCATCCGTCTCTTAGTGAAAATATTATTGGGACAGATATTATACTCATCCGTTTTAATTCCAAAATTTTAGACCGCTGAGCAGAACGCTTCAAAAGCCAATTTAGCTGACCACCCATTCCCAATATTTCACCACAAGTATGCAATGTAGTGCCCTGGTTGTTAGATTTTTAGAACTATCTACCGAAGGTGATGTTGCCTGGTGTCTATGGTTCTCAAACGCAATGAGACTGTCGGCCCAGGTGACCTCGTCCTGGCAGTTTTCATGGATAGTAGAGTTGGCGTTAGCAGAAGCCTTAACCGAGTTGTTTCAACTTGTGTGTATAACAAGAAAATAGCTTTCTATGAATAATCGTTCAGAAAAGGAGACGGACTGTTCTGGATAACATAGGGAGGTTAATTTGACTTCATCCATAATCAGGTCTCCTCCTTCAATTATACTTCGTCCACTCGCTGCAGCTCCGGAAACAGACGTTAGGGAAGGATGAACAGCTTTTCATACTGGACGCGAATGTATAGATTACATATACACTTCTCGACAGATTCTGTATCAATATCACACGTACAACCAGTAAACGATTATCGGTTTTCTCAACAATAACAATGCGTCGATCGATCTGCGTTTTTAATACTGCACTATTGTGTGTCGAACAAGTATAAGAACATACTGCGGACGTATTATGCCCATACTTGGACCCAAATTGGGGACTACCGTGAACTGTGCAACAACATAAATATCAAATAAGGTATACGTCAAGGTTATCCACTTTGGTCATTTTTGTTCAGTTTTATCATTGCTGAAATACTGGATGACTGTCTACAGCACATACAAAATACCAGCTTGAAAATCTTAACTAGCGAATGTCTAGTCGATTTTGGTTATGATGTTGATGGGGTGTTGTTGCTTGTCAACTTACGAACAACACAGACAACGTTAGACAGACACTTTTGAATGCACCTTGTGGCTTCGAAATGAAAATTGTTTCTGCAGGATTGATCTAATACGTAATGTTGGATGCTGAAGTCCTGTTGATGTAAATTTACTTTCATTTGCAGTTCAGTTGTTTGTAGTCGATAATTGGGATCCTTGATTTTGAATGTTTATGGTATGGAAGGCATTTGTAATAATTCGTTTCAAACATTCTATTTTTTCCTTGCTTGATAGTCAAGCAGTGTTTTTCTCTCCATGGTTTTATGACGGTTATGTATCGGTTCGAATGTCTGATTAATTGCTACCTATAATAATAATGATGGTTCACGTTGTGGTTTAGTTTTCGGACTGAAGTTGTCATCAGCTCGAGTGTTTGTAAGGTTCACAAGTACAACGATTTTCGGTTGTTTGATCTGGCCCAGATAACGAAAGGTGACCTCGTAGATATTGTTAATATCATCCTGTGCGTGTATGGCAAATAAGCAAGTTTCGACTGACAATTCCACAAACACATACAGAAGGCCGCTCATCACATCGAATTTACCACGAGATTTCACCTTTGCTATACAGAAGACTGCAGTGAAAGCGTTTCACTCATTCATCCTTAGTCTATACCTTCATTTTGGTAATGGGGCTAGATTTGTTAATAATCCCCGTTTCAAAGACACCTCACATGGTCATAGTAGTCTTCTGACCTACGCATCGAGGGATGGGGATGACGATCTCGTCATTTGGGAGTTTGCCAGTAGAAGATTTGCAGTCCCTTGCTGTATACCGACACTATTTCCAACATTGATGTTATGACATCTTGTGAGAGAAAAGACATCTTGGGAATCTAATCACCTAACAACCGACTCATCTGAATCGGTTAACTTGTTTCGTGGACGCTGTGGTTTAACAGAGGATGTTTGGTCTACGTTTCTGTAGAGCCAGAAGCTTCTTCAGTGCAGTAGTTTTATGTGAGGTTTGACCCTGGTTATACGTGATTAGGCAGTCAGAGCGGCTAACTAAAGTTCCCCTTGGTAAAAACGGTTCCTATGTTATCGCTTTGAAATAGTTTTACTAGACATCCATGTGGATACATCTCAAATTTCTTGGGTAATTAATCGCCTACAGCGTATGAACTGACAAATTCTAGGTTGGCGCATCGCTGCGTCGTTGTAGACTAATATTCCTCCACTTCTTCAATGTGATGCCAGGTACCGACAAGAGGGGGAGAACATGATAGAACATATGTGGTTTGCATGATCCACGTTAAATGATTTTGATCAGGGTGTCTCCGATAAAAGTGTTTCTGTGTATATCTAACAGTAATGGGAAGAAAACCGCCACATTTTGTGTTGTCTTTTCATTACCAAGCAAAGTTAATTGTGTACAAGCTAATGGCATAGATCGAACGAGGTAAACTAAAGCCAACAAGAAGAGGACATGGGTGGTAACTCCTTCCATTTACTCATAATGGCTTCTGTAAGCATGACGTTAGTTTGGGGTGGCAGCTGTCGATCGCCCTTGTAAAACTCTGTATACACAGCCTAGAATGCAGGCTTACATTTGAGGTTAAGTCGGTCGATTGTAATTTATTTGTATAGTGTTGTGGAATTCGTATATCGATATGCTGTCCGAGTGAACAGTGACAGTATTTACAGTTACATTCCGTCTTCATTTTGGCAAACGTTTGTTCAACCTACAGGTCATGTACTTATCTGTTCTAGCGACGTAATATTTGCTCTGGGGTTATGAGTAAATCTGTGGGTATGATGAGAACTAGCTCCGATGGGTTGTTGGGACTACTGATAATTTGCATGATTGGCAGACAAGCACAAGTTTAGTTGCAGTATGAACTCGTGTAACCGATGACATTAAATATTGTGTTGTTAGGAACAAAGCGCTATCACTCTCGGATCCTAGTTCGAGAAATTTACCTCTGGTGACTTTTTTATTGACACTTTTTATCTGACTGTGTTTCTTGATGTAGTGTACACACGGTAACAATTGTTCAAAAGTCTGTGACCTTCATAGCTTTATTATCTTATCAATTGTGTCATTTCTGTCTTTAGGTCACAAGTTATTTTCACCACATCCTACTTTTGTCACCCTCGGCTGTTGCTTTTCGATACTGAATAGTCAGTACCATATCCCAGCATTCACCTATTTCAGTTTTCTCACTGATATTGACAAACTTTTAACCGGTGTGTAATTCCTTTTTTTAATCGAAAACCGAGACTGTATTGTTCAACTGTTCCCTTACTGATCCATCGTATACAATCTTTATGTCTCACCAGACACAATCATCGTCGTTCCCGGATTTATACACATCTATGTTCAATTTGTTGGTGTTGACCACGACGGCCAACCATCCCGACGGTGAGTAGCTGTTGTGGATGTGTGTGTGTGCATTTTCCCCACATTTTTCCTCCATTCGTTATGAGCCTGACGTCTTTCAGCAAGTAGAATAAAACTTTCAGTAGTTACTTTGTGTTTGTCGCTTTTGTTGAGTGAAAATGTGGTCTAAGCCACTCCGATCGGATGCCTCACAGAGCAAATGCTACCTCTCGAAACCCACGACAGTCGGTAGTTTGCGTCCAGGTATCAGAAGTGGGAAGTTATATTGGCGACTGACGCATTTCAATCCAACGAATTCTTCTGATCCCATCTCTCACTAACCCTGGGATTGTACTAAGTCGAGAAAGCGTTCCAGGTGTTGTAAATGGCTTTTTTCTGACTAAGCGTTGCTGACTGACTACCTTCCTCTACAGAGAGTCCTCTTTCCCGCTTAGTTCTTTACCTCCCACCACTTCAGTCTTGAGACGGTGCGACATTTTTCTTTTTACCGTTACAAAACTCATACAATTATCATGACTGGCCTACTTTAAAGGCCAGTTCTGATTGACAGCCGACATAAATGTTCCATCAGTCGTCCACTGGAACCGCGACATCCATCTCAATCCATTTGATTGTCCACAAAACACAAGTACAATGTGTTGCGTATCATTGGAGGGAATGACCTGCCATCAGAAGCTAAGTGTTAAAAATATATGCACGTGGATGAAAAAATTGGTTGTATCACAACGCAAAGCAACCTATGTATATGTATCGTGACGGGTACATGTTATAGTCGTGAAGACAGCTATGTGCACTACTCCCAAGAAGGGAACCTTTTTGGTTGGTTGGTAACTCCTATTCAGCAATCAGAGGTAAGGTTGGTGACATGTGTACTAACGACACAGAAGTACGAGAACCACATGTAAATACAGTGACCAGCAGAACGATTTGCTAATAACTGTTACATCCCATGAGCTGCTTCTATTGACACCTGATTTGTACTCGTTAATTTGGCATGCGTTCAGGCACCTATTGTGTGGGTTTCACTGTGCGTTTTTTTTACCCACTCTTCCTTTATAAACTAACTGAACAGCTGATATCGCTTTTTTCATCACAAAAATTGTTGGTAGCAATTTTACAATTCGGCAACAGTTGTTTCTCTGCTCCATCCAGAAGTAACTAGATAATTCAAAAAACTATTACTGTCTTCAGAGAATCTGCGACATGTGGTAGGAACACTGCTTTAGTAACGACAGTTTTGGCTGTTGATGCGTCACACTTATCCGACCGCTGTATGTGACAGTCTCTTTCGCATAGACACGTCATACACATATTGGTTTGTTAATTCCACGTGGTGCTTTGATAGTGTTCTATGGATCAGGTTGGAAGCGATCGTTTAATGGCCCGTGTTTGACCTACTATACACGCATAGATTTGTGAAGCTCAGACATGTGAAGATCATTGAAGCGCTCTGTGCTTCCTGACTGAGCTGCAGCTCACACGAGATGCGTCTGGTTGCAATTGTCATCAAGTATGCTAAGGAAAAGCTATTTGTGACTATTCTGTTGTGAACCTATGCCTTCTCAAATGTGAATTTCTTTCAATACATGTTTCGTCAATTTCGGAGTCACAATGCTACTGTGAAGTCACCCTTTTCTCAGCTGTCCGGACACCGACCCGATCCTTTTTGGTTTACGCCATCGTTGCAGCCCAGGAAATTTGTTGGTAAATGCCGTGCGATACTCGTTCCTTATGACCTCACTCCTAAAATTTGAACTATACCCTTGCGCAGACGATTTATGAGAAACAACTAAAGTGTGTGTGAACAGTGACTGTATAAATCACGATATTTAACCAAAAACGATGTTTAGTGGAGTGGCATCACCTGTAACCGAAAGGTTTGTGATCGGTTTGATTCTCCTACAGGGTTGCACAGGATGATATCTATGTAACGCGTTAACTTTTGTTATGCTGGCATCTGATCGCCACGATCAACAAATTGAGCCTAGACGTCAAACAGACAATCTGGAATTTTTCGTTCTTGAGTAAGACTTCCACTTTGTGTATTCACAACACCGGGGATTATGACGACATCTTAATGTTTCTGATTTGTTTCCCAAGGTGAAAAAAGCGTTGCAGGAATCTCTTATGAGAGCATCACAAACTTTCTGGGCAAATGTGCATAGACAACACATTGTCGTCTAGATTGAACATCATCAACAATCGACCGCAGCCCTCGCATCCCCATAGACTTTCCAGTCGGCCCCTTTCGAAAAGAAGTAATAGACTCGAGTTTCGCTCTCATTAGAGCAGCTCGTCACTAATGCATATCCTTGCCACGGCGACCGGGACTAGAACTCAGGCCACGCAACCAGGCAACCGTGTTTACCTCACATTATGTACGACCGAATTATTACCGGTGTTGATCATCATCTATTATCCGTCGGAATCTAACCTACCTGTTTTTGTTGTGCTTAAAAGCTTACTGCGATTCTCACTCCAGTTTGACTGAAAGCTTCAGGTTCATCATCAACGGAGATTCTGCAGTAGATCCACTGATTCATTGCATTGTCCATAGACAAGGTTAAATGAATAAAAACGGTAGAATGGTAGATGTAAGTTTCAAAAAGGTAGCACGAAATCATTTGCAGGCTTGAGAGTGTGTGTCGGTTGTACTTTAAGTCGACTCGCAGAGTTATGCTGACCAGGATCTTGGGGTTATAAGGTACAAACATTATAAACGATAATCAGTTGTACACGTAAGGTTGCATGTGTAATAACTGTGTGCGTAAAAGTGCTTATGTAGTAGTACACAGTTCTGTAAGTGCACATGTGAGTAAATTTTACGGATGTCTTCCTCTCCCGTACGAGGTAGAATGGGTTTAGAATAAGCATCCTAGAACAAAGAATGCTTTAATGGCTCACTGGTTAACCGCGACTACCGGCGTGTTATCCACCGCAGTCGAGGAAAATTCAATAACGTCAAAATACCTCCATGTAGATCTGAACGCACCTCCATCACTTAGCATGAAACGTATTCTGTGAATCGGCTCTGGAAACCATTATGTTGAGACAGTGGTCGAGCTGTTAAAATTGGTAGACCTGTATCATTTAGTTCTCCAGTGTTCCCTTTTCATTCGTTTCTTTCTTTATTCTACATTTTTAGTTTCAAGCTATTGCAATAGACAAATCTATCAAAATTCAGAAAGTCTCACAAAAACCGACAATTTAGCGGTCTGACTTGCCCACTCGAAGTGTGTCTGCAGCTTGTCGTTGCTATCGCACAAAGTATGCTCCCGTAATCCCCTATTGAAGTGATGCCATCCCGTTCAGTCCATCTGATCCATCACGACAGAACACTTTTAACATGTTGTCCTGCCACCTTGGCAAGAAGTATTGATTGATGAGCTAAGAATCAATAAAAAATTACAAAGAATAACACAAAGTGGTCTGTTGTCACCAATCGATCACGTGTGATGACAGCACACCATGGTTGGGACAAGATGTTCATGTAAGATACCTACAGAAGCGGACCAATATTTGTTGGATCATACATGAAATTTGTTTTCACTACGGATGCCCATCAACCATCAGTTTCATATGCTAACTGTATACAACGTTTAAACTGTAAGAAAAATATCATTTTGTTTAATTCTTGGCTACTAGAGCTACATATACGAATGCAACAAAGCCTAGCAATTGTTTCAACATTGAAAAAATGATTATCATCCCGACTACCCTATTCAGTGTTCATTGCTAACTTCACATCTAGCTAATTCACTACATTTTATATCCCGACAGTTTATGATGCATCAACGCCCTCTCACAAATACCTGTTTAATCAACTCACAGTTGATAATGATTCATTACTCAGCTATTGTAAGAACAGGTTCTCAACTTCTCAGGTAATTTTGCAATGTAACTAATTTCAGGTGACATGTGAAAAGTACATCTGGGAAGTACACTGTGGTTCGGGTGGCCGTGATACAATCAAAGAATATATTTATCCATAGAAAGTAAAGCGGTTTACATTGAAATTAATATAAGAAATGGGAACGTAGTAGCTGCAGATACGTCATTCTCATTCACAAGGTTGTTATAGTTTTGAGCGCCTTGTCGGATGTGACATAGTGGAGCTCACGTCAGTGATCATCATGCAATTTAAAAGCAAAATTTTGGTTTTCGGTTGACCCTGACTGTTTATTGCATGTTTCACCCTTTTTGTAGATTTATGCACGTGATTTTGCTAACATTGAGACCGTTAACAACGAAACCATTTTAAAATTAATAGATCTGAATTCGGTGTACCTATGTGCATATATATACTATACGAGTAAGGTACTCAATGTTGGAATATTCCACTTTTAACAAGGTCTCAAAAGTCGCTCATGTGGAGAGAAATCGTGTGTGTTGACAAAGCTCTGCACTAATATCTAATTTGCCTGTTTCTTCTTACGATATTCCTTTATTTGATCTCTGATTTTCTCTAATTATATTTTATTAACCATACGGTCATTTAGCCAGTATGATATGTATCACTCACATCCGCATCTATCCAATAGGATGTTTTACGTGCCTTCCGACCGTGAGTTTGTACTGACCTTGAACACTTCTCTGTAGTCACGTCTAGAGGGCCTGAGAATAATTTCGGCGACATTCATCAAACTTCAAAGCTAGGTTAATTCTACAGTGAATTTTTAGTTTATCGAGCTTTTTCGTGGAGTTTACCTGGTGGCACCTGAGTAATCAAGCTTGACAGACGATCACTGAAAGGCAAACACGTTGACTCGATTGCTACGTGCTCGTGGCATTGGTTAACAGGAGGTTGTAACTACTGTTTACTCGCGTGGGCGTGTACTGACACAAGGCATCTTAGCGTTTTGGCACCTCGACAACTCACCACACACGTTAATTCAAACAACTGAAAATTCAACACCTCCTTCTTTGGTTTGTTTGTTCAGAAATCAGGCAATGTTATGTTGAGTGTCACTACGTTATTGCTGTGTTTATCATTATATTCAAGTCAGCTTATAGTATTAACTGTAAGGAGTAAGTATGTGACATTTAGCAGGCATGTTAAAATATAGCTATTACATCGGCTTTACACTTACCCCTTTGGAGATGTTTTTAAGTTACTAAAAAAAATCGTGCTAAATTAGAAATTATAAAACAATCAGGGAGACGAATATTTCCTTAGTTGAATGTGTCTTTCTACATTTCATGTTTAAAGCCGCCACAAATCTACTGTAATCGGCAGAGTGTGATGTTCAGTATGTGCTTTGTCCTAATTCGGTCGTGAAAGTACGCGTACTGCAACTCTGGAGGAGCGACCGGACACAATCTGCTCATTTTATAGGAAATTCTAGTAGATACAAGTTAATCATCACTCGTCATTTATTGTGTTTCCAGTCATACTCTTTTAAAATAAAGCACCAGACTCAAGTTGTGTTTCCGTTAAATCTCGTCAGTAGTATAATCGCGTACCCTTTGTATTATCACACCTGCCACATCAACGGTGAGTAGTACACATTCCATGCTCATCCGTGGCGCTGAGGGAAGCCAGCGTGAACTGTTTGAGAACTTCTGCTTGAGCATCAATACTTTGGCACATCTGGTGGATTCCATGCAACGCAGTGAGGTGAAGAGGTAACTGGGTCAAAATGTGACAGGCATGAGCACCCGCCCTCGTTTTATGGTTCAGCAGTAGAACACTTCCCTCGTCTTGGTATGCTGTTTCAGTTTCTGGTTCATATCTAATCGCAGCCTAGACTCTTCGCAACTGGGTACCTTTTAAGTTATTAGATCTGCCGTACTACTTATCAGTAGTGCCTGTCCTTTTCGCAGCCATAATTTCAGTTCCAGTCGCATATTCATAAGGCAACCATGTTGACACATGCGCCAGTGGCCCTACATTAGATACGACTGAATCGTCGCATGCAAGAGCTCAGTTACATTCACTTGTGAGTAATAGTCATTCTATTTAAATGCATAAGTATTAGCGTGTTCGATCAGTTCACGGTTGATCACTTAGCTTAAACTGATCCCTTTGGGATTGACTGACTGGTTGAGTGATGAATACTAAATACTTTTTCATAGATCACAAAAGTGACACAGGTACAATCGTAGAAAGTTGAGTCAGTGGTCATCACGGATGAATCTGAAGAGGGTCAGAAACAATACGATCAGTGTTTCCGCACATTGATAGTCCAATTGCACTTCATCGGTTAATTCTGCGAAATAAGCATGTACGTTATATATCGCGGGTTAGTAGCAGCGCAAAATCACTCCAGTCACGTCTGAAATGGACAGACAAGTTATCAGACTGGAAGCAAGAAGATGTCAATGAAGCGTGCTCATCGACATGTAACATGTATATGATGCGGCTTAGTACACTTGCTGCGAGCTAAAGAAGTAATACGGATCTAGTTACAACAAGATTTAGCTAGACACTCCACACAAATTGAATGGAAAGAGTAAGAAAGACTTGGAAATTCAATACAATTCGAACGAAGTCCAAAGGAATGTACACTTATTGACACTTGCTAAAATGATGATGTGAAATGGATAAGGAAACAATAAGGGAGTTCGTCAGTTACGAGAGCTTATTTGTCGGTTCAAAATGTTGGAGAAAAAAAGCGAGAATGAAATGAAAACAAGAAGTCGCAGTCTCAAACCCATCAATTTAATGAAGCATTGCTAAACATACAAGATGGGATTCAGCTGATATAATTATTGCTACGGTTGACGACTAGTGACAAGGAGCAGGGTTTCATTTGTTATTAAACTGCCTGAACAGTAAGCCGGCTTTCACCCTCGGGTTCCAACGGGAAGGAGAAGAGAGACTTTTCTGGATGCTTTGTTGTCTAGACGTGTGTATCGCGAGCCACCGTGGAAGAGACAATACACCTGAAGATCTCTGTTACTGTTGTGATCAAACGTGGCCTTGTTTTGATTCAGCTTGACGTATTGCGACAGAGAACCAGTTCGAAACTGAATTAAAGTTACTTCATGATTTTCTGGCGGAAGATGGATATATGACGACGTTTTTTGAAAAATGTCATGCTAATTTACATCGGCTTCACTCATAACTGTTCCTTACAAACTTGTTCATCTCACTCTGCCTTTCAAAGATGACGACAGTTTAACTTTAAATGAACGCCATCCATTTGCAATAATCAAACGCTCACATAACTCTGCCCAGTTAGTATACGGGGAAAAAATTATCAGTGTTCCAACTGTCCTCAGAAAGCGCCTGGTGTTTGGTTTCAACCTATCCAATATTAAACACAGATTTGATTACGTCTTCGGAAGCAGGTACGTAGGTAGAACTACTAGGCACCTCAAAATGGGCATTACAAAATCGGTCCGTTTTGTAAACACAAGAGATGGGGCTTCACCTGGGACATTGTTCATCCATAAAAGACAAGACCCATGACTGTTTGAACCTGTTCATTAACAGTACCTCTTCCTACCAACCCTACTTACGGATATAAACATGATGCATACTGATTTGGTTTATCGCGGCCTTTGCAGGCAAACTTCTTGTTAGACACCGCCACAACGATCAACACGTTAAGGTGTGTGTTAAAGGTGTCGGAATGTGTACGTTTATCCTGATGATGTTTAGATTGTAAGCTTTTCTATTAAACGCTTATTTTTATTCAAATGGTACCAATTTACCTCTGATTAGCTTACCAGCCTATTCCCAGATTGGTCTTGCCATACCCTATATAGGTAGTTTACTACGGATGCAATAATATAGATGGTAAGTCAGCCTCACACTTTTTTCGGGATATTCCGGCACTCACAAAGTCGGATTATTCGAATGAGACACTATAAAGCTTCTTACAACCCTTCTGTTGTGTTCTATTTTCATTGATAAAACTTAAATCAAACTGTGAATACATCCACTCTGCAACTCCATGATTGATTTGACAAAGGCAAAGCATCATTTATCACGGTTCCTTACTACTGGTCCAACGAGCCGAAGTGCCTTCAACTTCCGACAAGCACTATAAAGATGCACAGGTCATTGAAAGTACTTTCAAATGATTTGTAATTAACATTTTCCGTTAACCTCAATCGGCCTTGGTTGGTTTTTGAATATCATTGCACAGGCTACTTCTTGCAACTCCGATGTTGTCGTTAAGACACACATTTCATGTTTCCACAATCAGTGCAAGCAACAGAGAGTACACATCACTCAGGAAACATAAAACTGTTCTAGTAGACAGTGAAGTCGTTGGTAAAGACGTGAATGATCGATGAGTAGACAACTAAACAGAGAGTAGCAACACTGAAAGCAAGCTGCAAGTTTGAGTATGTAACAAGTAGTATAATAAAAACGTAGAAGTGAAACATTATCAGACATTTTTCATAGTTCAGTTCCTGATCTGATGCTCTTTATATGGCATGTACGCGAGTGATTTTCCACCTGAATAAGTACTGTTCTATACTAATTGTGACTTCGAATTTGTCCATACCACCCAACAAAGGTTTAATGACATTTGGAGGGAGACTTATTTTGACAAGACAGCGTACAAAATTAGTTGTTAGAATGACTCAATCATTACCTCCTACCTTAATCTAAATAACGTCACAATGTCTAATTTTTTAGGTAATGCGTTAATTCTTGTTCCCCGTCTAACAAATTAACGAAGTGATATTTTTCATGCAAGTATCTTGGTGATGACGAAAATCAACAATAGCTACAAACCACAATCAATTGAATAGCCGCGATCAGGTCTATTTGTTTTACTGGGTTCAATTTTCTGTTTGTCAGAATTACTCAGTTTCGTTGATGGGACAATTAACCAATGTGTCTTGTCCTTCGAAATTCAAGACATAATTTTCAATATCGAATTAAGCTCCATGAACTATTAGCCTATGTTATCGATCTGTAGTTCCGAAACCTTTATTTAGCCTGTGATTAGTGGATCAGTGATGAATTACGTTGTGTGTTGTACAAAAAGCTAGTCCGAAAAACTTCAAGTGAAGCTGACATTATCTGTAATACTTGCTTGCTTTTTTCCGCAATTAATTGTAACAACCCAATTGGATAGTTGCAACGACTTTTCTCCGGATGTACAATCCCTAATGCAGTGATCCACAATGAATGGAACGGGGTTAGAATATCAGTAAATGTTGCAGTTTTATCACAAAGATAATCTTTCGCATTTGGTGGGGTTATCACTAGGTTGTGTTTTTTTTAATTTTTGTCTGCTGATGGAACATACAAACATTGTCAAACACTAGCGGACGCTCACTTTTTCAATGAGTATGTTGAACTGAAAAAACTAGTTTTCAGAAGAACACATGTGTCAACCCGGAAACAGCAGCTTCCAACATTTACGCCCTCATTTTTAGTCACTGCTCCGTCAGCCTCTGCTTTCTCATCGATGAATGGCTGCTGCGACGGGGATGGGCTCGTAATATTATGGTCTTCATAAACAATGAAATACAACCGGCTAATTAGGTTAAGATGCGGAATCCAGGACAAAGTCCGAAATCATTTTGATATAACATATAAACTGTTTTAGCCTGGTGCTGTAGAAGTCACATGATGCGTTTCATACCGTACGACAGTAACTGTTATCTCCGCTTTTCTGTTAGCACTGAGTCACGGTATGACTTCTCTTGAACGTTCTTCTGTTTGCCCCCAGAAAAACAAGGGGGTATAGGCGTCGATGGATCTGTTGCAACCAACCACCGATCACTTTTTCAGAGAATCCTCCTCCAGACTTCCTTCTTTACGCCTTGATGATATTTCAGTATTTACCTTTCTACTGTGATCTCGAAAAATTCTGAAGAGTTATAATCCAGTTTCTTGATTCACCCACTTGAAATGTACTATTGCGGCTGTCACCCAGTGTGATATGCTCAGTTCATCTGACCGATCTCAAATTACGCGTCTGATGTAGTGTCTTATCGGGGTGACCAATGACTGAATGAAAATCGCAAAATACGGACGGGTGCACGACGAGTTGGAATTATTACAAGGTGTAAATATTCATACAAAATGCACGTCCAATATGCCCGTCGGCTGCAACAAGATATGATGGAACTGACAGTGTATGAGCTACTCACAAGGTGGATTCACACTTTGGTGGACAAAGTACTACACTTTCCGACTCTATTTGTACACTGTTTGACCGTCTATGTTGTCAGTGTTTCATGGTTTATCTATTCCACCGCTTAAATCTCACATCTCTTTTTGTTTGGCTTCAGTCCTCGTACAACAGTACGCTGAAAATCGAGCCGTCGCAATTTTCTCCATGGTATTTCTTGGTGTCGGCCTCTTTGTGTTCATGAACATTCTCACGGCTATTGTATACAGTGAATTTCGCGGTTATCTTGCCGTAAGTCTTCCAGATATCCAGTACTTCTGAATATACCGAATTTGGTTGATGAAATTTCAATAGTTTTACATCGAAATTTTAATCATATTTGTTTTTTTGTTAACGTTTGTTCGTCTAAATAGTTTGATTATTTTGTGATTCGGATGACTGAGGTTGCTAGCATATCACATTCAGAAATGTTTAAACACAAACTTTACAAGAATTATCCCTTGGTATTTTATTGTATCTCAAGATGTACGGGTCACAGCTAAGTGTATGTGTTCGTAATGAATTTGTCTAATTGGATCATCCAGCAAAGTGTCACATACAGAAAACAGCATGCTACAACTGCAAATATGTATGGAATATGTTTACTTCCTTAACTACATCAGTTCACTTTGATTGCACTAAGAGGCAATAGATTCCCGTTGCACAGGTTTGTTCCCGCAAAATATGTCGACTGACTGTTGGTAGCTGTGTAAACGATCCAATTTATTTCGGTGGCTTTGATTTATTGAT
>JTDE01021061.1:138286-159036 GCA_014338405.1 Paragonimus skrjabini miyazakii
TGTTGGGACTTCAATATAACATGCCGATTTCCACTCATTGCCCAGTTGTAACAGTACATATGATCAATCGAGGTTAAATTACTCTTGAGATAAAATGCATTAGCAGAGAACCCTTGAATCATCGTAACCTAATGTACAGTCGCGCGAAAGTGCTATCAAGGCAAAATATACTGAGAAGTGTATCGTTTCTGCGACGACAGTCATGTTATGTGAAGGGCAATAGTTATTCGTAATTTTCTGAATGATTAGACACCTAGTGCTTGCCAGCCTAACGAGACGGAGTGCTATAAGTATCTTGGACAAAGAACTTACTATCATAAGGCACTACATTATACGATGTTCCTTTCTCCCTGCAAATTTACTAAGTATGATGTCAACCACCATGATGTGCGATTCACTCAATAACAAATCGTGTTGTATCTTTACAAGTGCACACGACAGAATGTTACATTTGCCAAGTCACATGCGACACATAAAACTGGTTGCAATGAAACCAAAATCGTGTATTGGTCCGCAGACGCTATCACCTCCAGAACAATGAGTGAGTAGAATGGGTCTGTACATACTTATAGCAAGCGCTCTGGTACGTAACGAATGTGTGTGAAATGGTCGTCGTGTAGATGGCGTTCAGCCCATTAGTCGTGTTGATTGTTAACTTACTACAACTTTTTATGGTTCGAATTTTATTTTATAATTGGAACAGTTTGTTGTGTGCACTCGTAAAGGTGTAATGAAATATGTTTCAGTCCAAGTTGTGTAACACAACGTTTCTTGTTTCGCTTTTCACAAAATATTGCACGCTTGCTGTCACGTTTTGTTTCACAGTGAGTAAAATGGCTAGTAAATTGTTTGTTTTCATCTCAGTCTCACTCAAGATGATTCGTATTACACCCAATTACTCTAGTTGTGTTTAATCATTCAAGAAGTAACCACTGATCAACTGTAGGCCAAATCAGTCATACATGTAAATAGATAGTTCCAACAATCGTGCATGGTTTGTGGTAAGGTGATCTTACATATGCAGTTATAAATGTCTTTGATTAAAAGACCAATCTCTATGCCTACCATCAGTTTGTCAGCCATTTGCCTTAATTGTTCGAAAAACTGAGTCTTGTTTACAACGACTTAAAGATATACAATTAAACATCGCAGAACTAACCATTTGCAACTCTGGTGATCCTGTTATCTGCATTCGTACTAGCGTTTTACAATCAAATGGGTTACTATTCATTTTCTGTTACCACCATGGAGCTTCAGCTGCTGTTTTTTTGTTTATTGGGGCCAATGAGTACACACCGCTCACGACTGCTAATCTGTTTGGTTAGGCCAGTAATTTTTTCTCAGAAAGTAGAACGTTTAATATTTTTCTTTTCGTCAAGTGGGACATGTGTACATGCAAAACCCAAATGAGAGCGACAAGGTAGCGAACAAGACTTGTTTTCTGTGTTCTGTTCTCATGGCTTCATTGGGTATTTTCGAGTACACAAAACCCCCAATGTTGACTGAATCTTAAGCAGGTGGTAAGGTGAATTCATAAAAATTATGCAGTAACTTTTGGAAAGCTCTCAACTTCACTACTCCTCTTTCTTTATGGGTTGTCAAAAACTACAATTTACGTCGAAGTCGGTTGACATAGACTATTGCACACGTTACCAACTTCTTCAGCCATACCATGCTGGAAATTAGCAGCTGTTCCATTCTCATGTTCTGTTTCTGTGAGCGAAGAATGCTAGCTACGGAAGGATATTGACGTGTTTAATCGATACAACGTAATCACTCATTCATCCATTACACTAATCCAGGGTTGAAACTGTTGCCATTAACAACTTCATGTGGAGAAAAAATCGTCCCTCACCCGGTTGTTATCAAAAGCTTCTCACTTTTTCTCCCGATCATTGGATATATACATTCGTCTGGCTACTCACAGCTAATACATATGTGTGGTTCATCTTCATTACACTGCGTCACTGTCACTGATTAAACGCTTATTACGACGGCTTGCCGCTAGGTTAGTTCACTTGACAACATTCGCACCACAAGTTGTTCACTACCTTTCAGTCTACTTTGACGCATGTGAACTCCGCACATCAAAACAATATAAATACTCTTGACGACTGAAGCCCGAACGGTTAGTTGGTAACATTAATCCTAAGATTTTTCAGCCCTTTTAGTATTCCGTGAAAACTAAATTTCCATTTCTATTTCACTTTAGATTGACATTTCTGAACGGATTACTACTGAGCCATCAATCAGTGTTGAGATGCGGGTGAGTCATCTTTTTTTGTTGTCCATGCCTCATCACTCCTATTCTTGATTTTGCAAGAAACTTATCGGTTTTCAACACAAGTCGGAAAAAAAACGTTTTGGTTTTCGATGTGTTTCGTCATCACAGAGTTCTTCTGTCAATCAGAATTGGATAGACAATTTTCTTTCTTGTATAAGGTGGTTCAATCGAAACGAAGGATATTTTTAAAGGGATTTGAATAACTAATCGCCAATCAACTCGTTCACTAAAATCGATACCTGTTTTTCATCCTAGTATAGCATCCCTTGATCTATGTACTCTAATTTCTGAATTATAAGACATTTCTTACTTAAGCCTTATTGTACATGAGTAATTGAACTCTGGATTCCATCCCAACGCAGTTCGTGATCAAATTTTAGTTTAGCTATTATGGTGAGCACATTTTATCGATGACGAATGCTAACTCCTGGCCAATAACTCAATTATTTCAAACTCTGTCAACGGAATTGACCGAATAGTATATTTACTCCCCTTTATTTTTAAGATGTCAATATATTATAACCGAATTCCATAATTGATGTAATTCTTGTTTTCTTCCTCTTCCACAGGTCATCAGTTGGTGCTTTGTTGCTTTTTATCTGTTTGAAGAACTTTCACTCCTCTGGGCTGTTGGACGAAAAACATTCTTCTCACATTTATCAAACATGTTCAGTCTTGGAACGGTCGTCCTGCTCATAGTATGTTATCGTTATTTACAAAACGTCTCGAATAATGTTAGTTTCTGCTAAATTTCGTCTTTCATTCAAAATTTGTTGAATATGCTACTGGTTTTTCTCACACTGTTTAATGTATCGGGAAATCTAAGTCAGTTAGTTGTAGTTATTTTCTCAGATTGCTTTGGTTGCTTTTGCGGAATCAATACAATAATCAATTACAATAACGTATTTTTATTGATCCGAGGCTCAGTTTTATACGTCACTTACGCGATCTATCCCGTTTGAATGCCAGTGGACCCAGAGCGTTGATCGACAAGCTGCTAGTTGTACCTACCATTTTCCTTATTTTCCAACCCCAACAAAGTTGTTGTTAGTGTGAACTACGTCACGGCTTGTGAGTGTATTTTTAAAAACACTCCAAAATTTTCAATAATGGCCAAGGAAACAAAAAAGGTATCTCCCATACTTGTTCATCAACATACTCTAACTTCCAAAGAAACATCCACTATTTTAGATAGTGTTTATCGTAGTTATTTATGGTTAGGAGAACTAGTAACACAAACAGACGATAGTGTGTTAGTCAGAGAAAACTTTATTTAATCTGCCTAACCATCTATCTGTCTTGTCGAAGACTGCACGGCTGAGTGTACTGATAGCATGACGTTTGTGTGTCGTAGTCAATGCTGTATTTACATACCTAAGATCGTGGACCATTGCAATTCTTGTTGTTTCTAACACCGTTTTCGTAATCATTCATTCATCATTTCGATTGTTACTATCAGGATAAGCTGTGACCAGGCCTTAATACAATATATGTACATATATTTAGCACGATATCATATTTGTTGATCGAGTCATGCAAATTCCAAAGTGTCCAAAACGTTTTCGTTGAACTGTTCAGTTAATCAGAACTAGGAATTAATACTCAAGACATATCGTCTAACTTGGTTTGTTGAATGTTCTTTTGAGTTTCTTAAACTGAACCAAACTGACCAATGTGGAAGCGCCAAGTGGATGTGTTCAACCGAACCGCTGTAATGTGTGTTTTGACTGAAAATAACTGAGTAGACACTTTATATTGAGTGAGTTTAGTTGAAAGCAGTTGGTATGGTAGTAAAACAATGTAAAACTAACTACATTGAAGGACATTGAGATGGCTCAAGTTCCATACTCGGTTTGGAACGGTAGTAGTAACAAAACAACAAATTATGAGATTGTATTTTAGCAGAATAGAATTCGTGTAGCGCAAATGACGCTTTCAAACATGCGATGTAATTGAGGTGTACATATGTAGGCATCACACAGTGTATTTTACTCGGGTGTCTTGGCAATCAAATCTTAAGAAACACTTCTTGAATATTCTTTATTGTCATCTCAAGTACAAACTGTTGTCTTCAGATGACTCTTTGTGTTGGGTAGCCGACTTATGAACAGACTCAAAGGCAGTAATTTCGAAATTGCGTGGCAGTTCATTGAAATATGAAACTGTTCAAATTGAGCAATATATTTGTGATTTTCTGAATCATGAGTTAGTTGAAGTGTATCACAAAGGTGAGTGTCAGCACTGTTTGGTATCGTTTCTCTCAGTGGCTGAAGTTTCTTTATTCTAATGAATCGCAGCTTCACAAAGCCTAATGTATGCACAGTTATTCTCAGAGCAAGTTTCTTGAAAAAACTCCAGACAGTATCCAGTTGTAACACAATGAGTATCTTGAAAGATTGTCAACACATATTTCAAGCATCTGAAAAGTAAGGAGATTACTAGGTGTGACTGCACTTTCTGGAATACTCACGAATTGTTCATTGGCAGATTTTAACCTGGGGTACGATGACATAGTTCGTTAGTGAAGGCACTCTAGGTGGTTTAAATATACAACTTATTCTCTGAAGTGAAATAATGGTCGTTAACGTCAACCGAAGCATGAGATAAGCCACTTGTGATAGGAAATTTTTCGTGTAACCGTAATACTGAAATTTATATCCAGCGAGTTAGGAAAACACACATCATAACTACACAAACAGGTCACTACTACTCACTAAGTAGTGATTAACCACGACTAAATCATGATAGTCGGGTTTCACATGCTACCTTACGGGCTACCGAGCCTATGTGAAACATCAAGAAAATGTTTTTGAGCACATTTGACATAAATTTCGACATCGCAGTAAGTTATCTGGAGGTCACTGTCACCAAACAGTCAAACGGCCGGAAGGTTTCATTTTTACAGTGACCAACTGACCTCATTGCAGGTCTTTCAGTTAGCTGATAGTATTGATGTGGACATAGTGGTCTGTTCATTTATGCACACTGTTCTACCGAATGTAACAGAAATTCCTCTCTGTCGCTTATGAAATACACGGAAGTTTTGTTTTTTTTCTACGTTTCAATCATTTCTATTGAACAGAAAAACTGAATAGCATATAGTTTTGTTTCACCAGCTAACGAGGTACAATGATTGGTTGAATCACCGAGCAATCAACATCACCGTTTTCCACAAACACGGCTCATTGGCATAGAGTTTACACATTAAATATTCTTCGGTCTGTGATACTGGATGTCATGAAGATAAATTGCGAATCCAACAATTCATATTTCAAACCATTGCAATGATCGTTTTGGATTAAAGTCGTTAGAGGCTGTAAACAAATTTCAAGGTTGGGCATCTATTTGCAATAATCTGTTGAATAGCAAACAAATGTAGTATGGTACTCCGGAATATTGTTACTGCTCCTTCTCATGTTTGAGCATCATCATGTTCATCAGCACTGAGTCGTTGGAAAAGGTACAACACAAGATGGCCATCCTGTTCTGGTATGGTTTGGACTTTATTGGGGAAGCCATAAATAAACGGAACTGATTTCAACTTCAATAAGAATGATTGTAAAATGGCTTTAATAAATAAAGACTTTAAATTGCTTCTAAACGATTGTTCGTTAGCCTGTAAAAAGGACTTTGGTCTTCATAGTTCAACAGTAACACTCGCCTTATCAGTGAAGTGTGAAACAAGCCTGAAATAATCCCTCCACAATTTCAATCAGATGAAAGAAGGAATCTAGACTGAAACCATTTTCGTCAGCTATTTACTCGAGGCTTGAAAAAATTGGAAGTTTCAAAAACCTAATTTCATAAAGTCACAACAATGTTATTTTCAGAAAATTGTTTTAACAGCGAACAAGCTCATTTTTGGCTTGTCATCCTGAGGCCAAATGTAACTCAATAAATCCAAAACTAGCTGTCAGTCAACGATTCCTTTGGACACAACACACTGTATATCCAGTGTGTTTTTAGAGTCACAGGACTGGTTACTGTAATACTGCACATCTTGCTTCAACTATGGCAGGTGGTGGCAGTCGCAGTGTTTGAACAAAAGACTTCTGCGTCCACAGATTAGGGTTTCGTGGCGAAATTCTCATAGCTTCCACAGTGGCCAATATATATTTTACACCTCTGGTAAAAGCAAGTGTGACACGGTAGTTCGGTTTAACTGTGACATCCACATTTACTCTGTAAACCGAGTTGACTGGATGAGTTAAATTTGTGCTGGAGGTTCTTTAATTATTTCGGGTCGTCAACCTAGCATGATGATGTTTGCCTATTCTCTCCGAAAAGCGTCTTCTTGTGCACTCGGTAGATTCCAGTTCACAAGAACAAAAAAGTGAGTGAATACGAAGTGAGATAGCACTATTGGGCAATGAGTGTTTTGGGTGAAGGCATACAACTGGTTTGGAGGTGAACGATAGCTTTGGCTATACAGCCTGAAGTTATCGCCAGGACTGTTTTGAGCCTTTTGGTCAACGATGTAAGGGGGTTGGATTGGACAAACACATCGATACGAAGTCAACCAGGGATTCGCGGAAGACAACGGCCAATCAGTGTCGACAAAGCGAGCAGACTGGTATGTCGGCGTGGGAACCAATCAGGACGGCACGTTGCTCCAGCGTCGGATTTTGCTATAACGAGTGTCGGATTAAAACAAGTTGTTAAAGTGCGTCACGCGTTGAAACAAGTTGCTTAAGTGCGTCACGCGTTAAAACAGACGAGCTACTAGCGAAATGGAACCGACCAATGGGAAAGCTGAAGCGACAGCACCAATTGTATTTCTTTACTTTACTGATACGTCTTGTCTATAAAATAACCAATAGAAACTCAATAAATCGAGATTTGCTTTGTGCCACGAAGACTGGTTTTTGCTTTCGTTCCGGAAGGCCGTGATTTTTCAACAAACGATACACCTAATATTTCATCCTTATGCGCCACCTTCCGCCGCCCGTCAGTCGATTCACGGTCGTTCAGCCCTGAGGAACACTTCACTTTGCACAGGAAACGTTATCGTTCACCTTTAATTTGACTGTACGCCATCCCATCAAACAGATAATGAGCAGTAGCGCTATCTTATTTTATATGTCCTCATTTTCTTGTTAATGGTAACGGAATTCACAACTTCATGGAAAAAAGTGAGGGTAACACTCAAACGAAGAAGTAAAATCGTGTAACCGAATATTATGAAAGGAGTGCTCAGTGCATCATGTGCAGTCTTTATACTCAGTTTACTCTTTAAATGTGCGTTTCTAGGGTGAAGTTCTGAATTGAGCATCGAGTCAAGGAATTGGTACAAAATATTCTCCAACCCAACCATTGTACAACTTAGTTGTGGTCAAAATCAATTGAGTGTATCTGTGCTCACTCGATGTTATTTTGTTTTGCCACCATGTTTCACTCTGTCACCTAAAAAGAGGGCTGAACTGATGTTAGAATGCTTTTTTTGCTAACTTTTGCGGAAATTTAACAGACAGAACGGCGAGTCTTTTCATTTAAAGCAATACGCTGCTGACATGTGTGCCTATTGTCCTGGTACTAATCCCCAGGAGAACACAAAAGCCGTAGATGAATCAGTTTAAAATGGGAGGAATTAGTGAACAATAAATGCGGAGCATTTAATGTCGTCACAGTGGATAATTTTAAGTTGAATATCACTCACAATTGAGCGCAGCTGTCGCATTCCCATAGACTATCCAGTCGGCCCCTTTCAAGAAAAACACTAGACTCGAGTTCCGCTCTCATTAGGGCTCGTTAGTAGTGTATATTCCTGTCACGGCCGGGACTAGAACACTGGCCACGCTTTCGTGAGTTAACCGTGTTGATCACTGCGCCATTCAACTCACATTAGGTACGACCGAATTATCTTATGTGAACGCTCAGCCACTTTCGCTCTGACAAGAGCGAAATGCGAGTCTAGTGCTTGTTTTCAAAGAGGCTGGCTGGAAAGTCTATAGGAATGCGAAGATTGTGATCAAATATGAGTGATGTTCAACTTGAAATTAACCAAATCCCCGACTCCCCATCAGTAATAATGGATGCAGTAGAATCAGCAACGAACATGAGCAAACCTACTAGTCGGGGTGAGCATCAGGGATCCAGTTTTTACATGAGCTTCGGATGAAGTGAGAATGTTCAATAAAACCCTTCATGCAGATGCCAATCATATTCAATCAAGCACTTGGCTCTAGTCGTTCCATAGAAAAAGTCTAACGCCCGCAACGTCGATAATGAATGAACTATCGCCGTTTATAAACAGAGGTGGGAAATTGACAAAGAGAACAAGGCACCTAAAACAGGATAAAAATGCATACTGCGCTAAAGTCCGAATATTTTCTACTTGTCCTGAGCATATTCGCAACATTCAGTGTGATGAATTGCTAATGGTTGAGATCACATCGTTTACTACTATTCCGTTAGCGCTCAGAACTGTTGTTCCCTCTTCTCTGTTGTTCAATGTACAACTTACTATGATTGATCGGAACGACAGTTATGGTAATTGTCATCGTGTTACACCGTTGGCTTACACTTTTCAGCTGTTTCGAGGTCATGATACTGTAACTTACAGTTCAAGAGCGATAAATAATCTCCTGAAAAACGTGTTATTAATTCCAGCAATTAAGCCGTCATGAAGCTGTGTTTCGCAGATAGTCGATGAAAACATTTACACAAATTGAACATCACTTACAACTAAACGCGGTTGTCGCACTCTCATAAGCATTTCAGTCAGTCCGCCTTCAAAAAGAAACATTAGACTCAAGTTTCGCTCTTGTTTGAACTCATCAGTGGCGTATATTCTTGCCATAGCGGAGAGTTGAATTACGGCCACGCTTTCATGAGGCAACCGTGTTGACCACTGTGCCACTGCTCTCACATTAGACACGACTGAATCATCATACATGAACGCCCAGCCACATTGGTTTGTGGGTTATCTTCTTGCTGACCGATCACCTTCAGAAAGACTGACTGAAATGTCTATTGGAATGCAACAGCTATGATCATTTGTGAGTGATATTCAATTTATGTAAAACCAGAATCGCTTACTATTCACCAGTCAACAAAATCACACTAGTTCTGGTAACGCATCGTTTGCCGAGTTTGACACTTACGTTGCAAACATTTTATCACCGAACGATGTGATAGCACCAGTACATGAGAGTTTGAGTGTTGTAACTGGTTAAGCTTCAAACCTAGGTGGTCAATCTTTCACGCAAACCTATCAGATATCAACAGACAGCGAAATTACAGTTTGGCGGAATGAGATTCACACTGTATCAAGAATGTGGTCGAACAAGTATTACGGTCAAAGTTTCCAGTTCCAACCAATGATGTTTGATGGAACTTCATCACTCTCATTTGCGAATATATTTTGAAACTTTGTTACTGAATAGATCTGACTGGATTGTCATGTATCGTCTATTCATTTGTCTTGTATTCCATAGGGTGATGTGCGATCATCCGAATACAATTAAGATTGGGTTAGTTGCTTCAAAATGAATTCAGACATTTCAAAGATGCATTATCGATTTTTTTGCAGATAATGAAATTACTTGAGCTCGGATTTCTCATCGCCGATCTCAAGTAAGTTTATTTCATCTAGTATATTGTGCAAATAATATCGTAATAATGTGTGATCTATGCTCGGTTTTCCATTGTATGAATTTCTGGATCACCAGATCCGTCTGTCAGTTTAGAATGTTAGATTTGAGCACAAATGTCTTTAACGGTTTATTCAGACTAACAATCTCCGACAACGGAGCCCAGTTCCGATACGTAATTTTATTATTTTGTATCTGGTTTTAGGATAAGTTTCATGTAATTTTTCACTACATTGCCATTGTACACACACGCTGTTGGCGGCATCCGTTTCCGGATTAGCCGATCACAGTAATCAAAACCAATTGATGTTTGTGCATAAACGCCATCAAACTGGACCTGTGCTGTTCCATTTGAGATACAACCCACACACCTCAAATTGGGTGTAAATACAAAAGAATAGGGCTGCAAGATGTATGCATACGGGAGTTTGTGGTTCAGTCGGCTAGTGCCGGTTAGAAAGATGATGAACTAGTATGAGAGGGCAACCATCATCACTAGAAACCAAAAAGTGCGGATGATGTTCAATTTGTATGAAATACAAAAATTCCGTACCATTCATCACTAATCAAAATACCGCTCAACAAGTCAATTATTTCTGTGATTTCAACTTGCAGAAAAGTCCTAGTCGAGGGGTGATCGATTGAAATTAACAGGACAGTAACTGTGCCTCCTCTCGAGGTAATCGGGCAAAACGAAAGTGGTTGAGCATTCACATGAGATGATAATTCGGTCGTGCCTAATGTGAGGTTAATGGTGCAGTGATCAACATGATTGCCTCATGAAAGCGTGGTCGGGGTTCTAGTGACGGCAGTGTCAAGGATATGCACTACTGATGAGCTGCTCTAATGAGGGCGAAACTCGAGTCTAGTTCTTATTTTCGAAAGGGGCTAACTGGAGAGTCTAGGAAAATACGACAGCTGCAATCACTTGGGGGTGATGTTCAACTTACATAAAAAATGTAAACACTCAAGTGGTGGGTTAGAAAGAAAAATACTTTACATATAAGACAAGCAGCAATTCACTATAGGAGTAACCAGTACTACACTCTGGACAGAATTACGAAAAGAAACAAACGTTTACTTTTTGACTCAAACAAACCAAACTTTCAGCATTCATTGCAACGCATAACCAAAGTATAACAAGTCATAACGATACTGGTTTCTGAAAAGGAGCTTGGGTGACTCACTAAACGAACGGAGTCTTCAGTTGGTAGATCTAACTCATACATAGACAGTAACTGAGCTAATCTGCTCAGTCGTGTACTCCCTTTGATCAATACCCATTTCCTTTTCCGCGATAATATGAACCAAACTCAGCCATTCTCTCATGTCAGTGTTCTGGTTTCATTGAATGCCTCAGATAAGCTGCATTTTGTCTATACTTTGTTTAGATGATGCTTAGGTCAGATCTTCAGTTTATTGCTGTTTGTATGCACGATATTTTCTCCCCTACGTGTGATGTGACACTTTCAAGGCTGACCGTAACCTATTCTCTTGTGACTATGGGGTTTTACTGATCCATGTATCTATACTGTCTCACCTTCCATCATATAATTATGTCATTGCAGCAACCAAACCGTGGCAGACTTCACAATGTGGGACTTGGTTCGCTTGACCAATATACTGTTACTCACTCGCGCGATTCGTGTGGTTCACTTGTTCACCTGGACTGAATTGGTCGCCGGTGTTCTCAAGAGACTACCACGCAACCTCGCCCCTGTTCTGGGCATCCTCGTGTCTACCTACTATATATACGCTTTGCTTGGAATGAATTTGTTTCGTGGAGCGATCGTGTTTAATCCAAATGTGACACGGACGTAAGTGGCACAATTTTTTTTATTCCGGTTTACCTGTTTACTTGTCTTCTTCCTCAGCAAAGATGTCCCGGAGAACACGTAATGTGTGATGAACCAGTGAAAACTCACCTTCCTTAGCTGTTTCACTCCCTGTCGATCATAGGCTGAGATCGATCAGCCGATTTTTGTGGTTGGTCTACAAATCAGCAAACATCCACCACGGCCCCAGAAGGGGTTGATAAATGTGGCTGATAACAACCGATCTCAGTGACCATCAGATAAGTAGTAGACAGCTCTTTCAACCTAGTTGGGTCTCATCAGCATTACATGCCAGAGAATCGAACTCACTGCCTGGGAACAGGCGATAGATTATGTTCCAAACAATAATCTATTAGATCATGTGATCGCGGTCACCTGGGATGCAGTAAAGCATGTGAAACAGCTATCCACCTCGTCGCCGGTGGTTAATGGGACTAACTGTTAGCAATAGCTTGTTATGCCTTCTGGAGCGTATGCTGTTATACCAGATATGATCTGTCTATCAAGTGACTGTGGTAAATATCTCACCAATGAACGTGTAGAAGACCTTGGGATGTGCGATACTGTCTGCTGAGTATATCACATGGACACTTCTCGGTTTGCAACATAGTCTGATAAGTTTAGTTCAAGCAACCTCAAACAAAAGACTTCAATTGTGAGGTCATCTGTAATGTCTTGTGTAACGTAGTAATGTTCACTATCATTTAGAAGCACAATGTATACAATCAACCTAGCTTTACATCCACAATTCCTCCAACCTTAAATTACCGTGGTTTGGAGATCTTAATGAGAAGACAGGCAGATTACACACAAAACTCATGTGACAGTCAGCTTAACGTGAATTTAACCAGAACTCAGCTAACACAAATCAAGGCGCTTGGAAAACGAACGTGAGGCAACCTTTAGCATGACCTCAAACAAACCGCTACAGAAGTCCGATGCTGGTAGGAAATTTTGTCTACTCTTGGGAGTTAAACAAGCGTTGTAGTCATTGAGTTCCATCCACGATTGTAACGACAGGGACTTTACCATCTTAACGAATTAAGTCTTTATAAACGGAAATAATATTGGTTTATTACATTACATTAGATGATGACTAGAGATCTTCACCATTGCGCTAAATTTGATGATAATGAGCTCAATTTACACTTAGAAAGTAGCATGAAGAAGTAAAGTGTTATCGGGAAGCTAACTTTAACTTCGTGAATATATTATGATTTTGCGGTCGTCAAAGACGATTTCATTGCATTGGCCTCGCCCGTAAAGATAACTGTCATAGAAAGCCTTCTGCTTGAAAATTCTATCTCTGGTCAACATGTGTTGTAGTGTTGACTTGACACGCACGAGCCATCCAACCTGTGTACGCCTATTGAGGTCTTCACATGGAGGTGAACTTTCTCAATGCTCAGTCACACAGGTTGTTCCCCTTGGTTGGTTATTGATAATCGTCACATTATACCTAAAAGTAAAGCATGCAGAATATCTGAGTCTTAGATACCAACCATATAGTGCAAATCTCATCAGCGCCTGATGGTATTTACAATTGTATTGAGGCCTGTTCTCTACGTCCTGAATCGAAGAGGTTAACAAATACGTGAAATTCATATAAAATAGATTGCTAATTGTAAGTCACTGTTGAAAAGCTATTCAAATTATTACGCGATAAAATTGTCGTGCTCCTCAAAATAGTCTTATGTTAAACAAAAAGCTTGTCAGAGATGGATGCGAAAAGCGGAATCGCGAGTTATTCGGAGTTCTGTGTCTTCGAGGGCTGGTCATTGGTGCTCATTTTGTTAAGTTGTATGCGAGTTTTCGTAGGCAATAGTTGGGGCGGTCACCCGAAAATATGAGACCATTGCCATACCTATCAGTTGTGTTTTTATAGACCATTTGAGAACACAGTGTGCCCCGTTATATCGCTGCAGCAGTGGCTTCCTGATATAATATGTTTACAGAGGCACGTGTGCTGAAGCCTTTGGGCAGTGAGGCAACGATTTTAAATCAAACGTTATGCTCTTCTATAAAAATCTCATGTATTTCTCCGATCTTGCGTAGTAGCTCTGTCTATCTAAAATATCTTCTCTGGAAGGATTCAACCTACAGTCACTTTTCTCCTTACTCCGTTCGCTCTTGAGCATGTAAGTATCCATGAGTTGATGTCGAAAGCGGTTCGTCACCTTCAGGTGTTACACTGTCGTACGTGATTAGTTCAGAAATAAGGCATTATTTAAACTGCTTACCGCAGTTGGTCATAATAATCGTGAGGCAATTAAATGCCCGAGAAAACTGAGGGCTACGGATCAGCTGGCGACGTGGCTTTTGATCAGCAGTTGAACCCGTTGGTTCGCATGAGAAGGTGCTTGTAGCACCGAGAAATTGAGAGTGGCCTCAAGAAGTTTTCGTAAATGTGCTCAAAGCAATCGTCGTAGATTGTAAGTGCTCCAGTTGGCCCCTTCTCTTGTCGGCTGGTTTTGGGGCGTTGGTACACAAGGCAACAATGGACAACACGCTTCTTATCGAGTCGGAAAAATCGATCGGTGATGCATGTGCCCTCGTGTGTGATAGGTTGTGCAGAAAGACAGTGGCACGATGAGTTCAAGATTTCCTAGCTATATAAGCGGCATTGCAACGATATGCAAGTTGATTCATTCCAAGTCATCTGACAGTGTGCTATTGTACTGTTGTGGTGTAGCAGTGTTGTTAGGAGTAATCAACTCAGTAGCTGTAGAAGCGTCATATATTCATGGTACGGCCTCCGTAGAAATGTTTGTGCCTCCCCAGACACATCAGTTATACAAAGACAACTGGACCATTTTGTCTAACTGTCAGATTTCCTCAGATTATCTCCCGAACTAATTCTTTATGGCGTACATCCACTGTTTGTAATTTATGAAAGCGACTACAACATGACCTTTAATCGCGTGACGGAAAGGGTGAATGGTGTTACATACAACTGAGAGTTCCTGATCAAAACCGCTCTAGTGCGTTTCAGCTTCCCTGAGGCCTTATGGGAAGAAGGCAGTTGACAGTCACGTCTTGCAAATTGTTTGCTGAAGTAGTGAACTTTTATTTGTGATTGATGCATCCATAAGCACCATGTTGCTGGCAGTGTGGCGTGGATGAAAGAGCGAGTGTCTACTGTACAGTAGTGAAAGCCTTGGTGGATTTAAATGATATGTGCAAACTTCATTTATTGCATGGAAATAAGCATGCCAGAAGCTGCATAAGCTCTGTGTATTGAAGGATAAAACGACGTTACGGGTTCACAAATCTATTCAAGCAACGGCGCTTTGGGGGTGATGTTGAAAAGCGGCTCCGATCGGATGTCCTCAACCACAAAGTGTAGTGGTTAGAGCCCGTCTGTAGATATGTTATCGTCTTACTATTCAACGGAGTTCAACCGGGTCTACTGACGATGAGCCCGTACGAAGGCGCCCATGAAACCATCATCTGGGGATAGTAAATAATCTCTTCTTGAGAAAATGTGACTACCAGGATATCGTCTATGTAGGCGTAGACGAAATTTGGTCCTCGGGTGACTTCAGTCGTCCTACGTGCGGCGTTTTGGAGACCGAAATTTGTGTATAGAGAATCAGATAGACTAAAGTTATTTATAACAACCATTATTGGTGTTTATTTCGGTATATCTGGTAGCTGAAAGTAGGAGTGCACAACAACGATCTTGCTAAAAATCTGTTTACCACTGAGACTAGTAATTAATTCTTGGGTTTATGACGCTGGGAATCTGTTAGGTTCTTTGCTGTTGTTTAATTCACAACAACCTTTTCAAGGTTCTGCTATCTTGAGTTGGTGAACCACGCTTGCACCAGTGCCAATTGGACACATTATTACGGTTTTTTTAATGTATCAGTCGGGTTTTTCTGTTGATTTGCAAAAGGTTCTGTTCTGACCCTTCAAAATCGCGATTTAATGAGACGGCTACAATGGATCGATACAGACAGTTTTGTAACAAACAAATTCGAATAACTGTTCGTCTTTTAGTGAAATCCAAGATACTCGTAAGCTGTTGTAATGAACACAATTTTCTGTTCTTCTGAGTAGTCTACTCTTTTGACACAGTATTCAGCAATATAAACAACTATCCCAAAACACGTTGGCTGAACCTCTCAGATTGCGTACAAAATCAATCATTGTTTTTGGAGAGAATGCTTCTTGAAACACGATCATCTTGTAGAATCGCGGTATACATTCGAGTTTCATTCTGTTGCCCTTGAAAAATTGCCTGTACGTGGTCTTCTCTATCGATAATCGAAATGAGAGAGGCAGTGTTTTTGATTCCTTATTTGTTTAGACATAAAGTTGTTTCTACCCCATTATTCATTTGTACTAATCAAAGATCAATCAACACATACCATCGGTAGCCATTTTGGCACAGGTGTCTTCCGAACAAACGCAGAATATTTACTTAAGCAGTATATGTTGAGTGGCTTTGCCAGTTGTACATTAAAGTATAGACCTGAAGATCATACATGAATATTCCCCTAGTCTACATCTGAGGTGAAACAAAAGTCTGGTATCGTGATGCTAGCTCTGTGCTTTTTAGTTCGTGTGCCGAAAGTTTCCCCAGCCTTATGGTAACACGAATCGGGAGTCGCAGTGAGAACACGATGAATTTGCAAACAAAATTTATTTGTTGATTTATTCACCGTTCACAAGAGGACTTCAACACAGCAACTAAAAGAGCTAGGGAGTTGGACGTGAGAGAATCTTTAGCCCAACTGCACGACAGCCGCCAAATAGAATGATTGTCAACGGAGACTCCAGTCGACCTTTAGAATTCAAACAAGCGTCAGACGGATTGAGCGACGTTCCCAACGCCAATAGCTAAAACTTTGTTTTCCTGGTGAATGTAGTCTACAGTAGTAAAGATGCCGTGGATTCATCACACAGCCACGAGTGAAACTGAAGTACCTACGCCAATACACTAAGTTCGATGTTAGTGGTTTGTAGTAAATTTAAACTTACAAGGTAATGCGAACAGGTATGGTGGTACTAGCAAGGCAACTATCACTTCACACAGTTGATCTCACTAAGCTGGTCACACGTAGACCGGATACCGTTAGGTTGCTTAAATCTAAACGACGGCATTCAAGTTGATTAGAACTTGAGATCACAGTAACTCAGCGTTCATAAGGCTTTCGGTTAATTACATTTCGGCAGATTTATCGTACCATCCAGCCTGCGTATGAACTAGTGTCGTGCGACATCAATCGTCTCATGAGGAAAAGACTGAAAACTTTACTCGTTCGTCACTCGATGAGTAGCTGTTGTTGTCATCAGTGGTCTGCCTCAATTAGAATTGCATTGGTTTTAACGTCGATCCGATTTGAAGGGGGGGAGGTCTATTCGGTGCATACGACACTCTTCACGCAAGCAAGCTGAAGTTGACAGTCCTGCAGCTAAGTAGTGATCGTTTAGAATAACCATTCGGGCTTATCACGATGTTAAATCAATACCCCGGTGATTTTATTGCGGTCGAAAAGTCAAATGCCCTTTCAGGAACAGAAACGTTAGTTGTTCCCCAACGCCCTGTAGTTTGGTAATTTCTGCTGCAACTTATTGCAGTTCTACTCCATCAACAAATATATTCTGTTATCCATGGAAGCGACTTGAATGTTGTCATCAAGAACTATTGTCACAGCCGTCAAACTATATGATCGTATGGTTAGTTCTATGTCATAGGAATGTCTCGGTATGTATTAGTGTAGGTTCGAAAAAATTGGAGATAACCGTGTCACTGCATTTTTTGTGTTGGTATTCGTGGCATGCAATCGGCGATACTTTTTTTGATGTGGATTGATGTCAACTGGTTTCATTTAGTCAAGATCGTCCCCCTTATACTAGGTTATTCTTTGTTTATATCAAGGTGAGTATTTTTTTTTAAATTTCGAGCCATTAAGTGACTTGCCGTATGTGATTGTCAAAACCTTGATTTCGAATACCCTCCTTACTGCTAATTAATTCGATCTCATTTATCTCTCTGCAACTCTTTTATGTCTCGTTCATTTATTTCCCTTTGATCGATCGATTTATTTACAGTGGACCATATTTTTAGGTTGCGCACAAAGAAGCCACCATAAATGATTAACGAGGTTTGCATGATTAGTAAACATGACCGTTTCGAGAAAAAAAACAATGACATATATTAAAGGTGTGCTTGTCAATAGTATCTGTGAACGTGTTTCGTCATTACGACGTACTTTTCTACTTTTCCAGTGAAGGTTTCGAATGTGGCAGTTACCAGCAAATGGACTACTGGGCCATCAATTTTGATGATTTCGCAGTAAGTAGTTGATTGTTTCACCTTCACATTTTTCTGTCCTTTATTGAAAGATTTCACGCTATGTGAACATCAACGGACTTCCCACCCTTCTTCCTTATAATATATGTATATGATATATGTATATAATATATACATATATAATCCAGTGAAGTGATCATCGCCATTAATGGACAATAATTGTTCTTTCTTGTGCCCTCTATTTTATACATGGTCTGGTGAAATAGGCCAGCATTTTTCTGCTCTGGTGTCTAATGATCGTCAATAATTGGCACGTGATTGTCGATGCCTACCAAAGGGCGTTGAGCAGGTGAGTCTCGTTTATCTGAGGCAGTAGTACTCACAGCTTCAATGAATTTTATTACTTCTGTCTGGTCTTTTGCGCTTGTTAGTGATCTTTCAGTTTACTTTCATTTATGCGAAAGCGATGTTTCTAGTCAGATTTTATCTCAGTCTACTCAACACGCACATATTTTTATTCAATACTAAATACATTTTCTTCGGTTTGAATACTTCTGAGGACGAACTCTGTGTTTTTCATCTGCTGATGTAAAATACAATTCAAACACATCACTCATTCCTCCAATAGCATTAATCGTTAATTTAGGGTTTACATGGATTCACCAGCATGTCAGCTTTTCATCTATTGTCAGTACTCTTTGGAACAGTGTTAACGCATCTCTTCAGAAGAAATCAAAACGACTACTGGAATCCAAATGATATCAGGCCTGATGAAAATCGAACACATATTTGACCTAGTCACTAAACCTTAGTGATTATACACTTGTAATATATATTTGTCGTGATTACAAACATTGAACATGATGTTATTTTTCACGCGTTTGGAGTGCGATTGCCTAATCCAAGGATATCGCTTGATCAATGCGATCAATGCGGTCAAGCGAGCTATAAGACGAAACGATAAAACAGTGGAACGGAAAGCCAAGGTGGCGTCAGTCTTACGTTTGAGTGTGCAGAATACCTGTTGGTAACTCTACTAATTCAAACAAACATTTGGGCACCCTTAGAAGTTCATGACAAACAGGTACAACTGATGGCTGACACTGAAATTTAACCAACAATAAACGAGTAAGGGTGCTACACACCTACTAATAGTAATCTGTGTTTATTGACACGTTCCAAGTATTGTTTATTTTTGCCTACAGATTCCTGGTGTAAACAAAAATCTGAAAATGTTTGAGATGCTTAAAATATACGGTAATTCTATCTTCATGTCTTGTAATGTTCTAATAGTGGAATTATGCCACAATTAATCATCTTTTGTGAATTTGCTATTCAAATTTTTCACTTTTCTCTCATTTTAACAAACACAAGTTTCATACCAAAGTTTTTTCGATGCCTCTTTCCGTCACAGATGGGTTCACGTGTACATGATCAGTTGGTGGATCGTTACTGTGGTTGGACTTCTCAGCCTAGTGACTGCATTTGTCATAGAGGTTTGTTCACAGATTATCTCGTGTTTCTGTTGTCCCTTCAATCATGCAGCATCCATTTCATTATCGTTAAATCTTACTACTCATTAAGTTAATTAGTAGGTGAAAATTGTTGAACCATCAAGGATGTGCATTACTGGCTTATTTCCCTGATTCGTGGTTGTACTGGCGGTCGAATCGGTGTGAGACCATATGTGAAAAAGAAGGTTCACTTATTACCAGTCAATCGCGTCGACTTGACAGGTGGGCTGAACATTTTGAAGAACAGTTCAGTTGGCCTCAACCAGATCATATGGACGACGGGACCCGATTGGTCAGTTATTGCATTCCAGACGGTCCTCCGTCGGAAGCAGAAGTGGTTCTGGAGCTCAAGTTATTGAAACGTAACAAGGCTCTTGGATCAGACATCCTTTCTCCTTCTCTTTTCAAGGATGGTGGACAGAGGTTGATATCAGAACTGACAAAACTCCTCCAGATGATCTGGGAGACTGAAGAGGTACCTCGTGATTGGCGCCTACCAATAGTAATTCCCGTTTTCAAAAAGGGAGCCCGAAGTCAATTTGACAACCACAGAGGCATCAGTTTGGTGTCTATTGCGTCCAAGTTACTCATTGGCCTCATTTTACGTCGTCTCACTAAGCCAAGAGAAAGTCAGATACGCGAAGAACAGGCAGGATTCCGATCCGGTCGAGGGTGCGTTGATCATATTCTACCTTGTGACGGATCATGGAACATCGGCACTCTTACAGACAGCCGGCGGTCGTGGTCTTTTTAGACCTACAGGCTGCTTTCGATTCAGTTGCTCGTAACGTTCTCTGGAGCTGCCTTGTCCGCAAGGGAGTACCAGAAAAATACGTGTATCTGTTGGGATCACTGTATGTTCACTGTGTAAGCAGGGTGAGAATTTATGGACAACTGTCTCAGCGTTCATCACTCCTAGTGGTGTTCGTCAGGGGTGTCCGATTTCCCCCTTCCTGTTCAATTTTGTCATGGACGACATTCTGGAGGCCGAGCTTCGGGAATCCAGTGGTCTTGGTGTTGAGCTTCTTCTTGGTGCTAGATTGACCGATCTGGAGTATGCGGACGACATTGTCTTACTTAGCCCTTCTGCCGAAAACATGCAGACCATGCTGAACAAGGTGAGTGACCGGGCTGGTTTGTATGAAATGCGCTTTACACCTTCAGAGTGTAACGTGCAGCTTCAAGACTGGGGCATTTCCACCCCTAGTTTATTTATTGTAGGTAATCCGCTTGAGACGGTGGCCAGTTTCACATACTTGGGTA
>JTDE01021062.1:5455-16040 GCA_014338405.1 Paragonimus skrjabini miyazakii
TGGAGGTTGTTAGTTGTTCTTCCAGGGACCGCTTCAAAGCGTTATTAGATTTCCACTTTGTTACTAGATTATTATTTTACTCTGTTCTCGCTATTCCCTGTAACCCCCAAGAGCGGTGCTACACCCTGTTTTCAATGACTGCCTTTTAGGTCAACAGGATACCGCTGACATCGAAACGGACAAACTGACTGGATCCGGGTGACTTGGGCCTACAACCTCGAACCCGTGTACAAATCGCTGAAAATCGCTGAAACACGAACAAGCCTGATAAACACTGCACAAGACTGAAAAATGAGCAATGTTGTCGAAATGAACTTGTGCTGTTCTACGGTTATTGAAGGATCATTAAACGACGGCTGCAAGTTAATCTCATAGACTTTGTCGAACAACTCGCATATGAAGTCTGTTGTAGGCTGCTTGTGTTATGGAAACCTTGATGTTGATAAGACAGCTTCTCGTGTGTGTGTGTATGTGTGTGTGTGGTGTGACTGAATGAACAACAGCGATATACCGCCACTCTACCAGGGCTAATATAACCTACTATAGAGGGAAATTCAAATTGCGTACTCCATGATTTTCAGATTTTGATACAATATAAGCGTATCTGCATGTTACGGACATCAACTTATTTCAGACACGGATGAACATATCTACAGATTCATTCGCCCCGTCTTCCAGTTAAGTTGCTTTGCGTACATTGACACAATAGCATTTTGCTTTTTCGCAACCACGGAACTGGTAGGTGAACAATCATTGATTAATTCTATTTTCGGCATACACAGTACTTCAAATATACGCTGGTTTTTGAGTTACGTAGAAAAACAAAACCATCGGAGAAAACTTGAGAAAACAAAACGCTTGGTTGCCCTATGGGTGTAAAGTTTTCACACAGTCCGAAGGTTCAAAATAAAGTTTTGTCTATGTGATGACGCTTCGTTGAAGAAGAAAAGTAGCTTCTTTTGGATAAACTCTTAAGTTTGGAACAATACCACTGATAAACAGTCCCGATTGTACGTAGCTTCAAACCTAGCACTGCCTCAAAGGTCGAAGTGGAACGACGTGATACGGGGCTCAGTGCAAAGCGTATCAATTGGTTCCATTCAACATGCCCATGTACGTATTGCTCAGAAGAATAGGCTTACGTACACTAACTATAGTGATGAATCATGGGTAATATATAATGTAACCTTATGTACGTCGTTCATAGTATTTACCATGTACGGAACAACACGCTTTATTGTGAATTCGTGGTAAGACATTTTTCTTACCTCAGACACCGGTGTGGCTACCGCGATTTCAGTACCGACTCTTTCGATAGTCTCGTCTTCTTTGGCTTGAATGGCTAAAAGCAATCGACCACGGTAGGCCACTCCTTCGCCCAAACCCATGTTTAATTCATCCTCCGGGCGCAACATTTGCTGATATGTGTAAATACGCGGTGTCCCATATAAATTGATCCACGCAGGACCGAAAGTTGGAAGAAATCCTGAGAAACAACAGGGAATGTGTACAGTGAAATTTCTCCGCATACATCTCACATGAAACCACGTTAACTGACGGTTTTCAACAGTCCCAGTTAACAAAACGAAATCTGAAAAAATAAATAGAAGGCTGAACAACAGTAATAATTGTGTAGTTCAGTCTCCCAACTGCATCTGGATGTCTGCATGCTTATGACGCTAATCAGTTCGCTTGAGGAGTTTTTCTTCATATTAGACATATTCATATTATTACGTTGTGTCAATCAAGTCTTTCAGTCAGGAGAAATATTCGTCGAATTGAAAAAGTTAGTTATAAAGTGTATCGCAATAAATCCGCGCACTTTCCTACTGAGAGAAAAAAAAGCACCTCAGGAGTGACCCACTATTGTTCTACAATACACAACGTATTGTAAAACAAAACATTCTCTAGAATACTTTGGTAGTCTTAGGCTTAATCCCTGTTTTCGAGATCACTCAATGCTGATTGCTGCACTGGTTGCGTCGCTCGGAATGTAAATAACGTTTGTTTGGAATTTGTGGTCTTTCGACCTGGGACGCTCTAATTCAGTTTATTGTCCCAGAAATGTCTGTATACAAATGTGTACAAAGACTTGATATTTACATTTTGAATATCACTCAAAGTTTGCCGATACTAACTAACTAGTGTGTTTGTTGTGTTGCTCATCTTCAAGTCGATAAAGTCCGTTGACCACTTGTGGTGATTGTCACTGAACCTATTTCTCATTACTGTTGTTTTATTATATTGCTGACAACAAGTTGTACAATTGCGCACGAGAGATAAATTACTTGCTTTGCTTAGTTCGGTTGTTATTACTATTGTGTCGAAGCTAGCTCTGGGGTTGAGCTAAGTCAACTACTTCATTTCTGTATTCCTGGAACCATCACACCACTGTTGAGGTCAAGAGCAGACATTCGGTCTGTATTAAACTGCTGTATGACACCATTGTTTTATAGTGTTGTAGCACTGTTGTGACCGCCAAAGGCGCTCGGCTTGCCATATTGTTTGTTGCATGAAACCCCTCATAGGTTATGTTAAAACATAGTGTAGTGAGGCGGAGCGGCCGTGCTATACTAAACACACCACTGCTTTTCAGTAGTGGGGAAAAAGCATAGATTTTGACATTGAAGTTGCCGCAGGAAAAATCCAAGAAGAAGCATCGGCGTGTGGCATCGCATGGAATGGTTCTTGGTACGTAAAGGAACGTTAAAGGAACCGAGCATTTGCGTCTGTGGCTACGGTGACGGCCTGGGCCGAGTACCGTACGCAGATGAGTGTTTCTGATTGTTGTCTTGGAACGCATAACCCATGTGTTGCTTTCCCGAGTAAATAACCTTTGCGCCATCCGCGTTCTTGGCTCACAACAATTGGTGCCGTGACCAGGTTTGAAGTATGAGGATCCCATGGCCGCAGCTGTTTGATAATGGAGACGGCCGGAGTTTCCTGAGGGACTTACAGGACACGACGACCGAGCAAATCTGGAAGCCTTGCGGATGTTGCTCAAGTACAGGGCGAAGGCGGAGCTGGAGGCGGTGTGAAGGGACCCTGCGAAGCTGGAGTGGTCCGCCGCGAAGGGAGCGCTGATTGGCGGGTTCGGCAGACCCACCGACCGCCACGAAGAAATGCAGCGGTTTAAGGACACCTGGCTTGGACCAGGAGGTGACGCTCCGGTTTTTGTCGTGTCGCTGCGGGCAGCGTTGTCAAGATTCAGAGCAACTTATGCTGACAGGCGAGTTTTTGTAGGGAATGCCACCATCAATCCGGGATCAGCTCAAGATTGTTCTCATCGCGCATCCGTTAATATTGGAACAGCTGACTGAAACGGCTGGACAATTGCTGACAGAAAACTCCCAGACAGTCAACGAGTTGAACGCAAGCGAACCAAGTGAACCGAACGACCTTCGAAGCGCAGTGAAAAGTTCACTCAGGAAGTGGCAGCTTTGAAGGTGAGGAAAGTGGATAACCGTAGCGACATCTGCTATCGACGCGGAAGACGCGGACACTGACGAAGAGTCTGCCCACGTGGCATAAATGTCATACTTAAATAAACGTCTCCATGATTGTCTTTTGTCTGGGAAGGAAGATCCGGTAATAGAGAACAGTTAATAGGACAGCAGTTCAGGCTAGGCTGGAAATCAATGGCAGCCCGGAATGGTGTTTGATTGACACTGGGGCCGCTATTTCAATGAATGGGCCGAAGCCAAGAAACGCTTTTCAGCCGTGTGCGATGGTCGTTCGAACAGTCGGTGGGTTTACTGTCAAAATTAATGGCCTGGTAGACTATGATGTCTGAATCCATGGTCACGTGGTCAAACAACCTTTCGTCGTTTCCCCCGGGCGCACGTCGGACCGAATGGGAGCGGATTTTCTTTACTGTGCTAAGGCCATGATCGATTTGAAGCATGATACACTTGTAATGAAGACTGGAGTGGTACTGTTAGCGAGAAAGCGCAAACCCTAACTTGGACAACTTGAAGCAAACCTACCCAAAACAATACCAAACTGTAAGTAGTATGGTACGATCGCTCCTCCTCACCACAATAAGACCACGAACGCTTACCCTCATTTGCATGGCTGACGTGTATTCATGCACACTGGGCAGCAGTACACTGCCGCTCGCCCTGGTGGCGCGTCCCTCATAGTGTGTGTACACTATTCCAATAGTCGCTTCTGGTCCGTCGTCTTCCTAGCGCTGAGAATTGTCCCTTAGTTCCCAAATGTACGCACTACTTTAATAGCAAACGAAGCTGCCTGTTCTACAACAGTACAAGTGGTGTGCGTTTAGTGGTCATACTTCAGCAGAAACACAGCCGGTTTCGTGGTTGCCTCCCCTCCTCAAGAGCCTGTGGCGGACTCAGTTTGTACACAGTTCCATTTGGTACTATTAATAGTAGCACTGGTTCCACTGGGTGTGAGATAAACGACACAATTAAGTCTCAAATGCGTTTCCATCTCAAAGTTTCAGGATTTGCCTCTTTCACAGTAGTGTTGCATGACAGGCAGTTTTGTTGTGAGTAGTATACTGCTCACAAGTAGTATGTTACTCACAGGCGAATGACAATGATGTATGTGAATGCATGTCTAACTTTCAAATGAGTGTACGCGTTTGTGGTTTGATTTTTGACATGACCTATCAAGGGGCGTTTGCGCAATAACCGAATTCTCAGGCCAAGCGTCTTTTGCGGTCACAACAGTAGGATGTGTGATTGGATTTCACCGGATAATCTCATCTGATGAGTTACAATAACCATGAAATCGTTAGTGCGCTTTCGGCGAAATTTGACCAACATCCACCTTATACTACGTCACTCATTATTGTTGCAGCTTTTACATCCTAATAGATGTGTCACCCAGCCCATTCTGAACACGAACGTTACATTTGAGCGCACTTATAAGTCTCAAATTGGTGTCACTATCTTTATAATTTTGAAGCGCTGTATATTGAAGTGTACATTGTAAGCACCAGTCAGCATAGCCCTATATACAGAGGTAAAATTCCAATGAGCTCACTGACATCCATCAATTGCTGATCTTTGTTATATTTAAGTTTGGAATGTGTAAACTTCATCATTGGGTCAACTAAATAACATTTTATATCATCATGGTTGTCAAGCGATCAAAATCAAAAGCAATTAATCACATAATTACATCATGAGTCTGTGAACTGGAGGGCAATTAGGTGACTAAATTGACCGCCAGGGGTGTTGAGTCAGTAACGGTAGGCCATGGTAACCGTAGGGGCTGTACAAATGTCTTCTGAGCGCACAACTTAGAATTGCGTGACCGAATTCCGATCGCTGCCGCGATGGCCCAAGTACGAAATTTGACTCTTCTGGATTCATGACTGAGCGGCAAACGGTGGAACTTCATGTCCTGAGTCAACAAGGTGCGCCAGAATTGCACTCGAAATGGACTTCACCTCGCCTTTTTACTTCAAATGAACTCATGGGGCTATTCGAAACAATGTGCAAACTTCTTCATATGTGCATGTAACAGTTCAGTAACCTGCGCTAAACCCGATGGCTCGATTCTAGCCATCCGGTAAGGAGACCACATGTTAACTGTCCCCCTCACTCACTTATCCTTGGTCTATTCTCAAGGTCACAGACACAGCACGCGCTCCACAGACCAGCGCGTGATTCAGCAGGTCCACAGGTTCCGCTACGCGTATTTCACCTACATTCACTTGACAGACAGTGACCTCAGTCCCCTCAATTCTACGAGGAGCAAGGCCACATGTACGCACATACGCGCACATCGACTGAGCCAACTCACGCGCGTTAACTTACAGGCACGTGACACACACACATGAGGGCGACTAAACTCGCAAGAGGCACAACACAACTTCTGACGCATCGTCTCGGACGGTGAACAAGTCAACACCGCGCAAAGACAACGGACACGAGGACGTGAGCTACACCACAACTGTACAGCACCACATTGCATCCACGTGATCCTATCCCTACAACACTGCCAACACACAGCATACATCCGGATATTGCTATCCACACAGTGATCAACTTACATTGTTTTGTACTGTACCTGAGTCTTCTGTCTTGTCTATGTTCTAATCATTTTCCTGTTTATGCCTATTCGTGTTATACACCTTACTACTCAACTGTGTACCCTTCTTTTGTTATATGTAGTTGGTGTTAGGTCGTAGTTATTTATCTATAAACCACACCATTGCCCCTACGTAACAAACCTGAGTTTTCTAAGGTGTTCTATCCAGCAAGTGTGTCCAGCATACTTGCTGAATAATATTTTGGATTCACCTAATGCGTTTGCACGTGGCTCCTCTTAGGACGACATCCTTTTGGGTAGTTATACTCAGAGCAACACCCCATAAGTCACCCATTTTACATGGCCGTCTTGAGTGGCTCCTAACTGTCGGATAAGAACTCAATTCCCCAATAATACCGTTTTATTTGCCTTCGCAATGGCTTGCTCATTTTTGTTTGAAGTGACCTTCATAGTCGGCACGGTCATCTGCCACTTCACAATTCACATGCATTCTCAATCTTTGTGCCAATTTCTGGCACCCCGCCTACACGCTCATCCTTTAATTGGGGCATCATTGTACTATGTGAATCTTTGCCTGGTCCACTTCTGACCATCTTTTCTGATGGGTCACCAACCCTTTAAGTGTGATCTAGATTGTGACGGTGTTGTCTTTGGATTGAGTGACATAAACTAGCTCTGTCCGGAGGTGTTCATTCGTTAACATAGAGTGGTTGGGTTGGCCGAGAACTTACGATTTAGTCATGCATACTCCGTAGTCAATTGTTCATTACTATTGACCGTCGTCCCGTTATCTACCAATTCACTAACCGTTGTTCTGTTGTCTGTTTACGCGCTCCAAGGCCGTATATCAAGTTACGACACTAGCAAAAGATGATGGGTAAATTGTTCTATTTCTTAAAAAGGCCGGATTTTGGTGACCGATGGAATGGCCGTTCTGTTTTGATCACAGGTTTGTACAACCTCTCAAACTTTCTGTGATTTGGGTGTATGCCTTGTTTTTGCAAACCAGTTACAAAAATACTGATTAGCAACACAGTCTGGGGGAGAAGAAAGTACAATGACCATAGAAAATAACTTGTCCTGGTTTTGATCAATCAGTACGGTGCGTTTACGTCAAGTGTACTGTCTTGATGCTTACGGTCTAATGCACAATTAACCTGCCTTGAGCCTCATCACGACTGTTCCGCATGGAGTTTAACATCAGATGAGTAACGCTTGGGGACTCAAGGTTGATTGTGTGCACTGTTGGGTACAACCGACTGGTCAAGTTATTATTGTAACAGTTTGTCACTGTTGCACATCACGTGCAGTGGGAGAGTAACTTTGCAAGCCGCAGAACACAAACATCAGGTCACTCAATTACAGATATCTCAAACCTTGAACAACCACAGTAAGGCGACAGAAATCATGTTATTCTGTTTCACTGCTCCGTGCGAGAAAGAAAATTTCCCAATACGAAACAGTAAAGTTGTTGAAACTCTTTTATCTGATGATAACTTACTTTTACACAGGATACTCTTGAAGTATTCAACATACTAGAACCTACACGAATCACTTCGGGGGACTTCGGTTAGGCTTGGTCTCACAGCAAAGAAAAGTACGCCAGTTTTGTCGAGTCAAACTTAGCTTGCTCACTCACTAACAGTAGGATAGTGACTAAAATATGCAAACCCGTGAAAAGGCTACCTTTTTAATGGTCTAGGTAAGCTAAACTTTGTTAAAACCGTAGATTGAATCCTGAGTCACGGGGAACTATTGCAAATCCGATTATCACTGAAGCGTGTAGACGATGTTCCTCACGTTTGGCCGATTACAAATAAGAATGTGAAGAATATATCAGGGGGTTGTTTCTAGGGCTAGTCGCGAGAAATCTTCTGCTCTATTATGGCAGTTGTAATGTGAAACAAATGACCTTTGACTGGAAAACAGGAAGATACAGACCACGTTTGAAATGAATTTCAAGCATCCGCGGAACAATAACTAATTACATGATTTTTCAAAATATATAGATTGCGGGACTAATTTATATTTTTGACAGGCAGATTTCAATGGGGCGAGCAAAAAGTGGATGATACTACTAAGTGAACATCATTCAGTTGGCGTGCGTGCTGCCATTGCTAAAAGACACTAGATTTCCGTTCGGTTGTAAATTTCTGTAATAGTTGAATTAGTCAGGCTAAAAACTCTCGAACTTTCCAAGTCCACCGAAACTTCTGCAATATATTATGTTGTATGAATCTGGATAAATCAAAGAAGTTTTTATATCAGGAAAGAATGTTGTTGTGCATGTTACTGAGAGATTGTTTCTGCTGTACACAGGGCAAATTACGGTGTTTATTTCGCAAAGCATAACTGCACAACACGATAATGCCGTCTGGAACGGAGTGACTTACCGCCCTCTCCAATCGCCATGATGGAACGCAAATCGATCAGATGTGTGGCAATCAGTTCTCCCTTAACGCCTGCGTTCTTCACATCGATGCGGATCGAATGAGTCAAAGGAGGGAAGTAGTTGTTAAATACTAGTCCTTGATTCCAGATTGGAGATGAGTTGTATCTTTGCGTCTTGGTTCTACGCTGTAATACAGATAGGTACGAAAGAACAAATAAAACACTATAAATGAATTCATGTCGTCTTTGAGGTCTTATTTAGATAAAAATGCAGCTTAAGAGATGATTTGAGTCGTTGTCGACATAATTACCAATTTTGTTTGAGTACGGTGATCACCGGTAGACTGTCAATGCGAGAGGGGTAGGGGGAATAACGTAAAAGGTCAACAGTCTTACTGGCTTGCAAATCTTTATTATTTTGACGTGTATTTCTAATATGTTAGTGTTAGATGACAATAAATACCAGACACTATGTTTCGTGATACAATGTGATTTAGGCGACTTGATTTGGTGAAGACGGTATGACGATTACAGATCCACTGGTTATTTCGTTTCTTCCAGTTCTCTCACAGACCTGTATGCATACATTCGATGAATTTGGCTACTCCTGGTATCAGTAATGAGCATATGCTAAGGTTCACGGGGTGTCACCCAGACCTATCCTTAGAGTATGGGAAGTGTGATGATCTTGATCGGCGGTTGGTTGAGAAGTTGGTGGACTCTCCACGTAAGTAAGCGTAAACAATTTGTACTTGTACCAATATGAGAAGAGGAGTAACAAACCAAGAATTATGAGCCTCATCAAACGTCCCTAGTACTTAACTATCATTATGCGCTAGCTGTATATCATTTTTGAAGGGCCAGTCTGAGGACTCTGGGACACATTATCACTCAAATCGCTGCCGGATCGAAGGTTTAACATGCAATTCGACTTGTAGTCGATGAACAATCAAACACAGATACTATCTTTGAATCTGTCTCACGAATCTGACTGCCACTATGACTTCAATTCTAATAAACAGCTTGCGCCTCGGTCAGCGAGGTGTTGATCATGAGTAGAACAGACTGAACCGGAGATTGATTTGTAATCATAGTGTTTATTTCGTGATTAGGCTTTGGTCCTTAATCTATCCCCATGCCGAGAGCATAAAAACTTATCAGCTCGTACCTTTGACTGTGAGTATTGCCATCTTCTCACAACAGTTCTCAAGTTGATCGAGACCTTAAGTATTCTATTCATCTTTTCGCAACACAAGCTAAAACGAGACAACATTTGACTTGCGGTTAAAAATATCTGTTATCCCAATTGTTTACTCGATTACTTTCGGTTTGCCGTTCTAGTCGATTAAAACTAGATAGACGAGCTGATCATTGTAATGAGTTTCTCATACCAGGTGCATGTAGGACGGTTTCTATTTTAGGTTTTTGTTACATCAATCTCTTCAGGACTCTTGCAATCATGCTGAAAACAAAACTAGAGTTGATCGCCATAGTTAGAAGGTCACCTAATTAGGTACGAAAGCCAGCTCAAAATGAGTTACAGACTTTTCATTCGGTAAGAAAGCAACAATGTCAGAAATCATCTCAGAAGATTTATAGGAAATTGTAACGGAATGTCATCCGAAATTGAAGGCAGTGAGTGAAGTGTCACCCAACCGTGGGTAAGTTATGTAATTATAACAGTTCTAACTCTCATAACTAGTAAAGTTAACCTATATAAATTGAACACCATTCAGAGTTTTCGCATTCACATAGGATACCCATCGGGCCTACTTTGTTGGAGTGCACTAGTGTTCTGTTTAAGTAAACACTTGTCTTAAGTGCGTATTCATGCCATTAGAAAGACTCGAACTCTCATGAGGTCATCATGTTGGTCTCTGGAGCCTTGATTCACTCTACGGTGCACCGTGATGAAATAGAGAAATTTCCGTCAGCAATCAGAGACGTATGTTGTAGTCAGTACTGTAGGTAAATCTAGCGCCGTCCGTTCCACAATTGAGGAAATTTGAGTGAAATCTTCTGGTTTTAAAATTCCCCTGAATCTCACTGCCATTAGGAATAGGTGGAAGGTGAACCGATATTCCATTCGTTTTTTGCTTGTGATTGTGTACATGCTTCAGAATTAACCAGTAACATTGAAATGACCAGACAAGTCAGGATAATCTAGAAG
>JTDE01021062.1:16140-46190 GCA_014338405.1 Paragonimus skrjabini miyazakii
GGTGGGTGGCAGTGTATCAGAACGGGTACACTTTTGGAAAAAGATGCCAACCTTTTTGCAACCTTCAACCTGGAGGACCAGGAGACTGGTTTGTCAGACCTTTACTTATTGGCCTGCCTGGTATGAGTGACTCTGTCGGTGTGGTGGCCACACCGTCCAGTTTAGCCCAATAGGTCATGGAGATGCGCAAGCCATCACACCACGTCAAGGTCCAGTCTCGTTGTGACAAAAAAATATGGAATGCTTCACGATTTTGCATGTCATCCTTGCGCAGGGGCCATGCTAATCTTCTCTGTATCATTCTAATTTTAGTATATATACCGCCGAAGCCAGTACGCTTTCTCCTATTAAAATCAAATTACTGTTATTCACTTTTGCATCTGTTTTATCAGAGTTTTACTCTCAACAAACTGAAAGCATATTTTCATGGTTATCACTCCAATCAAATGGTTCCTTAGATTAATGTGCTCTAACATAGACGGAATACATATGTTGCCAAACACCTTTCCTTCACTTTGTAGCAAACACAAGATGAAGAAGCGAGCCCTCTGGGTGACAGTTTTGATGCCGAGCTGCGCAAAGAGCTGAAGCGCTCGTCCTGCACTCTACGGGATCAAAACAGACCACCGTTTTCTCCTCATCAACGGCTGATCATCAGTATCAGAGGTGCTTCGGTAATTTATTACGATATTATCCAGAAACAGGTGCACTTCAGTTCGTCAGTATTTCAGCCAGAACGAGTGAGGTTTTGGTCTCTCAAATCACAAAATATGGTATTGTTTGGCCTGCGCCCACCCCTGCAATTAAATCACGAGTTGGTGGACATTCATCTGAGCTTTTCGCTTATGTTCGACCAAGAAGAAAACTACAGTTTCCGAACGCCATTTCATACTTCTAACCGAGAAGCAAATGAACATTTAAACCTCCTACCTAACGTCCATAACGCGCACACTGTTTATGAAATTTCCAAACCGTTGAATAGTGAGTCTTACATTTTCCGAGGCCACTCGAGTTTACCAAAGCAGACACACCTTCCCTCTTTGCTTGCGCGACTGCCGGTTACCTTGGAAAGAGCACGAAGGACAGCGCACCTGAAGCGTTTCATAATTCGCTTTCTGGACAGACCGCATCGAATTCTACTTCGCTGCAATAAAACTGGGCCTTTGGTTCTTTTTGACCCGTTCAGTACAGACGAGGTGGACCACATTACAGTGTCACGTCCCACAACACGCGAGCTCGGGTTCACAATTACTAATCGCCCAACGGGAGTTAGTACGGAGACAGTGTATGAATTAACACAAACCGTAATACATCACAAACACAACGAAAGTAATGAACTCTATGATACTGATGGCAAAACTGTGCAGCAGCCGCTCCAAATTTCAAACTTTAAGATCCCCAATGTGGATGATATTAGTTCTGAACGCAATGGTCTACTAATATGGGAGACAGACAGCCCGGAGCCGGTGACCATCGGTGAAGTGATGGATGAATTCGCCATTCGAAATGTCCAGGCACGACTTCAGCCTCAGGTACAAACATCGCACTCTCTGATCACCCTTCTGCCAACGGATTCAGCACTGGTTGTGCCAACAGAACCGATAATCAAAACTTCAATTTATGTAGCAGAACTGGGTGAAACTGTTCAATTCACATGTCAAGGTCAAACAGCCGAAAGCCCTCTCAAATTGATTTTTGAACAGGACACCTGGATTAATTTATCACAGTGGAATTTGACTGTGGAATATAATCCTTTTGATTCCCTGGTACAACTGAATCTGAGGGCCGCCCGAATTACCTGGGCCAACGTGACCAAACAGTCCCTAAGCAAACCGCTCCGGTTTGCTGAGCAGTTTACTAGTGTCAAGTGTGGACATCACCGCCAAGGCCGTTTCTGGGAGTCGAAGTCGATAAACAGTGTGCGTGAACCGGCCGTGGCTCAGTTGTATTTCACCATAGTTTCTTCGAAAGACTATGCACTTATTAGCGATTGGATAAAGAAAAAGCACATGGAGACTTTTGATAAAGATAGCCAAATCAAGCCGGTTCCATTTAATCGAAACATTTTTCGCCTAGCTGCTCGAATGATGATGATACGGAATGCACAGAATTCGACTCCGCCTGCAGAAAACCAAGTGGGGTTTTGGAACATCTCTTTGTCTAGCTTGTCTGGCATTAAATTAACTACTTGCATAATTGTTGTATTCCTAATCATATCGTTGATTTTGTTGGCCATACGTCAATATTCTTACTTACCAAGTCATATCAGTAGCTTTGGAAGTGCGTTGTCGGCCGAGTCTGGTCCTATTACCTTAAATTCCGGAGATCAAACTGACCCGTTGCAAACTGAATCTCGAACTGGATGGCTAAAATACCTACTCCGTGTATTTCGAACAGCAAGATTAGCTGGAGACATACAAATGCAGCCCTCTGAACGGAATGATAGGCGTGAGATATTGGATGTCACCACAACAGGATCAAATATTTATACAACCAGCTGCTGTTCATCAAATCAAAATAAATTGCTGAAGAGACCATGGAGGTCTAGAAGGTGAAAGGCCAAGTCGTTTCGAAGCAATACTTTTGAAAAATATCCCTTTGGAACTTCGTCAAATGTGGGACCCCAGCCGTGGTACGTGAACCACGGTGGTCTAAAGAAGTCTACATTCATTCTGTACACTGATACAGTTGATTGACTACTGGTTTGCACAGCCAGCGAACTCCTATTTTGAAATTGATTTGTTCCATGAGAAACATTCCTTCTTTGTTCAACAACATTTTTGTCCTCTCAACATACATTCGAAAACCCTCGAAAATACCTTGAATTTTCACATAAAAATCCAAAATTTTGGAAAAAAGAATTATGTCCAACTGCATCTCATCATCGTCAATTTTTCTTTCATATTAATTTGCAAGTAGCAAAAAATCAAAATGTACGCGAATGTTAGGACAGGTTTTTCACACTATTTTTTTGCACCCTATGACGTTTTTACAATGGTGCTCGACATTCCAGTATATGCACTTTTGTTAGACTGAGCTGTTAGACTGAACAGTACTATCCAGTCCTTAACAAGCTTATCATTATGGCGAAATTACAATTTCCTAATGAAGTGTATGCGTAAAATATTTAATCTCCATCGATGCATCATTCTTGACAGCAATGGATGTATAGATGCTGTTAAGGCATAACGACCACGTATACATATTCTTAGCTATAAAAACATAAAAATCATTAGGATTGGGACCGAATGGTTAAGTTCACACAGTCCATGTCGGTGCCTTCGATCTCCTCTAAACGAACAACTGACCTTCCAACCTGGCAAAGTTGCATCTAAAAGGTATCGAATTCTCCTGCAGTATTGGTTGTTGAGCCATGTGAAACAAGATTTAATTATGGCCAGGACACTAACACAAGACGGTAATAAAACAGACTAGATGCTAATTTACTTGATTTTTATTCAACAAAAAACGTGTCAGTAAAGGCACTCCCGTTCTGAAAGATAGTACAAGTCATGGTAACTATCCTACTGATAACTGTCTTCATCTCTGTAATAAGTAGTAGGCACAGAAGGCAGTCAGCTGGTGTCTCTAATGAATGGACTAGATACATCAGTGTATGCATTCTTAAAGAGGAAATGAATGAGCTCAGTTGACAGTCTCTCCAACTTATCTTTGATATCACGCGACACGCATCAACTAACGCAGATTGCATTGGTAGCATTCGTGAAGACAATTTATATTTTTAATCCTACAATTCGTGCTTCGCACATGTTCACCGGGATCGTTCTCGAACCCTTGTATGTGCGCGCACCTTGAGATTTTGCGCAGCTGCCTGTCCGGTTCAAGAAATGAACACGGTCCAAAAAGACCATTCTTGTCTTAGGGGTACAAGCCAATATTTTATTCTTATTTACCTCACTGGCTCCGTTGATACCTCCCAAACAGAGAACCGACTGATGACTCAAGTTCATTGTCCAACTACAACCGTCTTGTCAAAAAGCCATGCGTTTTCGGACGAAAACTCACAGCCTGAAATCTCTTGAGTAAAGCGAACTGTTGTCTGGTGCGACTCCTGCAATATCTTTCGATTTCACGGCATGCGAGGTGCTGAGTAGAGCCGAAAACGGTAAAATTGCAATTAATGGGACCATATGCTTGCTGTACACCTTCACGTTTGAATAAAGAGATGACAGCTGGCCTTGATGTTTATACAAGAATCACGTCCGTCGCCAATTCACTGGTTTGACTGTGATCAAAGCAGAATAATCACAGTTTGAAGCTCAGACACAATAGCTGTGAGGCTGGAATTTCGCTGTCAGGCCAGATACTAATATACACTAGACGCTATCGTACCACCAAGTGAAGTTTAACTATAAGAGGCTTTCTTTCGAAATATTTCAGTCAGGAATGTTACGCATATCAGTAAGCTGGAATTAAACGTGAATGGTTCACACTCTGTGACAGTAAATCTAGGACGTACAATGACTTATCAGTTGTAACCGTCCGAATGGATCGATTCGTTTCGCAGGTTTCAAGTACTTATAAATAACTTGAATGAATTAACGTAACTGCGGTTAGTTGCAGTTGAGTCAACCGGCTCACATAAGGTTTCATTGTTTGCTAAATTCTTACTTAACTGTTTTACATACACGTGAATTTGGTTTGTTTGACGGAAAGCACATGACGTTTGTTACCACTCAAATCAACGTAGATAAAGTTATTAGTTTCACTTACGGAGAATCCTGCGTACGAGACCTCCACGTATGGATCCACATTAGCCGCCCCTTCGCCAACGAAAGCCTGTCGGAACTGGTTGCTCAAATCAGTGTGCATCGGCGGCAAATCCTCGGCTTGATAAACTTGCACTGTCATCGATACCATTGTCGTTTGCTTTTGTCCATGCAGATATCGTGGCAAGATAAGGTTACTGGAATTAACACAGAAATAAACAAGTAATGTGCTGTTCATACGGAAACTCATTCTGTGTGTTATCAGAGGGCCTATTACGATGCTCAGAGAAGTGTACATCGAACTACACACTTAGGTAATTGGGTAACAGGGGTCTCTGATGACCTTTTCGACGGCCTGCATTACTTCGTGACAAATCTGGTGGAACACTAGTCGCACTGGACTAAGTGGTTGCTGTCACTTATTCAAAATCAGCAAAAGCCCGTATTTTTCACAAAAGGACCGCTTCATAATTGATATTTTTGTCATACCATTCACTAACAGTATTCCTACATGTTTCCTTCAGGTTGAATCCAAATGTCAGACAAACATGTTGCTTGAAAAAAAGCCTGAATATGAGAATTGCCGGTGTCGGCCAGATTCCAACTAGCGATGAACTTCAGACCCTAATGTGGTTAGAATTCAATGGACTATCGGTCCACTATGGTAAAACCCGTTGATATAGAAATGTAGCATTGCAATTTACTACATCATATTGCTAAAAATGCATGCATTTTAAGGTAATTGGTTACAAGCCACAAATTTTATTCGTTGTTTTAGATGCAAATTTGGCCCCATATTACATCACAGGTGATCTGCAATAACGAAGAAGGATTTGAAGCCAACTATAGCCGGTGATTTAAAACTCCGCAAAAGGTGTAATAGTTCTCATTACTTCAACTTGCTGATGCCTCAATGGTTCGGTCATCTTCATAAGATCTGGTCGCGCTAAGGGATATCGCACAGTCCGGACAGTACTCACAAATGTATGCGGCTGAGCGTCTGGATATGAGTATTTGGTTGTGCTTAATGTTGTACCAGTTAGTTACTGGGGGAAGCTACCACCGAACAAGAACATGGGTCGGAGTTCAAGTCGACAGGGCTATCTTTGGCTAGTGAGCTCCACTTTGTATGAAACTCGGCTACAGTCCCTCCGCCCAGAATATGTAAATGCAGAGGTTTAGCTGTCTGAGAAACCTACGGTCAGTTTTGGCTGAAACAGAGGGTATATCAACTAAACCCTAAACTTTGTACCAGTAACTATCTAGAGGAAGTCGTGAGGTTTCATATAACCCATAGTTTTGTACATCATTGTCTAACACAGAAGTTGAATTCCAACGATCGAGCTTGTACGGTGGACTCATTGGTTTCTTACCCGCTGACCATATATTATACATGAACAAATCATCTTTCTTCAGCTTTAAGCAACAAGCGTTCTTGAATAACGCCATGATTGCTCAGTCGTCTCTCATGCAGATGTCGTAGCCCACTTGGTGATTCTAATCGATGATCCTGCAGTCAGGATGTTTCTGCCAGACTAGAAACACAAAATTCGCTACATCTACTGAGCGTTGCTTAGAAAAATATTGAGCAAACAAAGTTTCGCATTGGAAAATGTCGAAGCGTGTATTTTGAAAATCTTCTATAAGGATTGAGCCGCTGATCTTGATTAAAGTCAGGCAAATGCAGTTATGTTGTGCACGCCAAATGTATAGCCGAGGATATTCCGTTTGTTTTTTTGTCATATTCTTCACTCTGTATATCAGCGTGTTAGAATTTTTGGCCAGAACGCACAATATATGAACCTAATGATTTATCAAGGATATCTGACTTACGCTTCAATGTTTTCTTCTTGATCCTGTTTCTCTCTTTTTGGCCTCTGAAGCAATGGGGATAGAGAAAACATATGAGGTTTATCCAAGTCATCAATCAGATTGTACGGCAGTGATAACGAGCATGAATGAACTAAACAATATATGAAAAACAAGCAGTAACACGGAATATGCTACTCTTTACTGATGACTAGTAAGGGCTTTTGGAACTGTTCTTTGTTGACGGACAAAAATAATTGTAACACTATTGATACATTGTCTTGGTTACGAAATATTTCAATATTTGTTACATTTTAATCACTGGACTTTGCTTCAATTAATTCAACTCCATTGAAAGAAGCACTTTGAGACAACGCCATAAGGTTGCACAATAGTATGGAGATAACTTTGCCACAACACTGATTGTGTCAATTCTATCTTAAGGTTGTGTAAAGTGATTTGATAGTTGTTGAGTCGTATTATGCTAGTGGACTTAGTCTTCACAAGGACAGTGACAGGAGTATAAGTCCACCTTATAGATGTATATTTCTTCAAGTGTAAGCTAGTACACTTATAATGCAAAAGTCATAAATCTATCGGAAAGACCTGCATAAGACTTAAGCAAAGGAAACTCAAGGAACAGTCAGAATCAGGGTCTAGGGGCTATCACGGTTGATCGACAGTTTTAAGGCAGACAACTACTTTCATCTGGATATTTTAGAAATTACTGAATCTGGGTTGTTTTCGGTTGTATTGCACCACGAGATTTACAATGCAGCGCGTTGAAAAAATATTTTAGATTTTGATCAGTTGCAAGCTGGCGTAGTGAAAATCACTGAACACCATTAGTGGTTAACTTAGGGTGTTATTTGTATTCTGAAAGATACATCACTACAGGTACACCGGAGTAATGAACAGTGACTTTCAATTTGGTCCACCTGAGAACCAGGCAGGATTCCTCGATTGAGGTCAAGTGCCACAACGGTTTGTTCAACTTTGGAACAAAGGATATTTTTGTAGATACCATACGTATTACATCACAGGTATTTTCTTGGCTAGACTATCAATGGTCGGAAATGTAAACGTTCATCAGTCATGAGTACATTGAGCATCGGTTGGAGTTTGTGATGACTATTTTCTTATTGACACCTCAATGAGAAGGTGTGAACCTCCGTAGCAAAAAACACCTTCACTTAAGCGACAAGTAAGAAGGAATACTTGAACGATTCCCAAGAAAACTAATGACAAGTGATCGTTGATGGTTTTGAAAGTTTTTGAACAGATGTTTCCTGCCATGTTTCGCGCCGCACTAATTATCTCCCAGTGAGTAACGCCCTTAAATGAGTATTTTAATTCAAGCAGATGCACTCCATCACAGCATAAATGTACAGTTCACTGTTAAACCAGATCGGGATGCTTTTGGTCTACACTGAAGCTAGACTGTGTATAGGATTTGAAAGATGCCTTGAAGCGAGAACGATGCATCGGGGTTCAGAAATGTAGGCTTTTTCAAGTAGTTTTAGTTTGTAGAAATTGCTTGTGTTACACCCTTTGTTGGAGTGTTAACGGTAAGTTAAATTCGGTCAAATTTTCACCAATACGAGGTACAAGCTTCTCGAATAGTTACTGAGTGACTTATTGTAGCGATGTTACTTGGGAGTTACTCTGTGTCTGAAACAAGAGAACAAGACTGACAAGTTTTTAGTTTGATCTATTTATACTGCGAGAAATCCAAGTGTGGATTTTTGTGATTTTGTAATGCAATCACAAAGGGGATGTTCACAATTCCTGTTTCTTGTTGGATTCAGTGTGACGCCCGAACTTTTTCACTATGCCGTAGTTAATTTTATCATTTTTATTCCAGTGAATTGATGCAGCGGATGGCAAAACTAAGACCATCGATCCACTTTTCCCAGCCTTAAGTTTAATTTGACTAGATTGACCGTTAACTTCAGATATTCGTCTCGTAATTGTGACGGTTCCGCGGACGCGGCTTAGTCAGTTTACCAGGACGTCGTTAGACGGGATTTGCAGGAGAAACAAAAAAACAAATTAAACTGTTGTGCACAAAGTGAAAATGTCTTTGAAGCAAACAGCAGCTTGTAAACAGCCTGGCAGATCTGTCGATTTATGAACATTGTGGGGACATCTGATTTTGTAACTCAGGTGGTTTAGTGAACACTGCGTAAAAGCATACGTTCCCTGACTCTGGCTCGCACTCGTCCGGGATCCAGAATTTCCTCATTCGGTTGCTTCCTAAATATATCAGATCGCTTTCTGGAGTAGTGAAATTTTTATGTTTCATAACCGTTTTGGTGAACTGTATTATTTCTAGGTTGAGAAAAGGCTCCACTGTGATAGTCATTCTCCCGAATATGACATTGCGCTGACCGAGTACAGATAATTCAGCATGTGGTACGGCCTCGTGGCTGAACTAGTAGAACGTCTATTGACAGAGCCGCGTGTCACCAGCCACTTGTTTGAAGCAAGTGTAACTGTGCTTATTCACACCCTTAATTCTAATTGTGACATACCTTGTAACCAGCAACCTTCAACTTCGAAGAAACTATAAAGACGATCAGCGTGGCATCATTACTTTTTGTCTCCCGACGTCACTGATGACGATGGACCAAGCTTAACTGCCCAGAAATCGTGAAACGAAAAATTACGTCCTGGTTCACAAACTGAAAAAGTGTGGATGGATCTTATTTCCCTTGTGTTTAAATTCAAACGTGACAGATTAAAATAACGCTACCTTACGGTTATCACTCTCCTGATTAAACATATGCAGTTACTTTTCAAGGAACTCGGCCAGAACAACGGCACCAATCATGTCACTTAAAGTAACTGCCTGTCATCAATACTAATGTCCACAACCACGGACTGTCTGAACTAAGAGGGCTCCAACTTGGGAGACAAGCATGGCCTAAGGTAAACAGCCCAGTGGTTCTTATCCTCACCTGTTTGTGCTTTCAGCTGACCAAATCGTAATCTAGTTCAGTCGATCACGGCTTCGGTAAGTGATGCCAACGGTCAGTTGACAGCCCCAGTTTACGAAAGTGTGTGAATCTATAAAAACCTGACAATCGAAAGTAGTTGACCTCGATTATTAGGTATCCGTTTTCAAAACTTATCGGTGCTCACCCAGTGGTGCTAGCGTGTATGTACGGTTAATTACAGACATTACTGGTTGACTAACTGAGTACGACTACTACTCTGGGTAACTGCGCTTTACAGACAAAGGGTGGTACGGTTCTCACCATCGCATTACACACACAACTCGTACACCTCAGAGGTAGCCCTACGTCGCTACATGTGACCTAGATTAACAAAGATGGTCCTAGATTTAAGGCCATAGTTCTCTGTTTAATAATTCTGATATATCACGAAGTGTGGTACAAATAATGACGAACCTCTACTCAACAATGTGATCAACGCAAACAAACTAGGGGTTTTATGTAGCCGTACCTGACTGATGACAGTATAGTGATCAGGCAACCTGAGAGACACTGTTAACCACTGGCTGAATGAACTGTGCAAAGGTTGCTGCACAGGCCCTTGTTTACATCAACCAGTGTGTCCAGCTGACTGGTCTACGGCTGGTTAGAGTGAGCAGTTAACATTTGGGAGATACAACCAACCTACAAAGATTTGCGCCTCGAACTGGACAAAGCCAAGACTTCCTCAGCAAATTTTAACAATATACGACCACTCTAATATCACTTGTATTGACGAAAAGACAAATCATTTGAAACACACGGTGTTTGTCCCTGGTGACCGAAGTAATGTACAAATGTTGCATAATATCATCTGAAACATGACTTACGACCACTTGTTGGCCTTGTTCAATCACACTCATGTCAACTTTCACATAGCCTTTAGGTCCGGCCCAAGGATCTTTCGGATCGATTATTACTGCCCATTTGTTGAATATTGCATGACCTATCGAAAAAGAGGGAAACAACAATAGAAAATTGGCAGGCTTAAAAGCTGACAAACGCAGTGCATGCTGAAGTAGTGATGAATAAATATTTGTCAAAATGAAATACTAACCGCAATCATTAGATTCCATAGCAATGGTTTATTGTCACATACACAGCTTTAGTCTAGTTGATCACGGTGATAAATGTTAGAGATGAATTTCAATCTATTTCATGCACTGATTCAACGTTTCTATCTGGTTGCCACTTTTTGCTTACCTCTTGTGGTACCGGACGTTTATGTGAACAGTTTACTGGACAGATTGCTGAACTAATCTATCGATAACTGTTGTTCTCTGCAGGATATATGGCCGTAGTGGAACTACAACATTCTTCGGCTTGCTTTTATCTCATTGTGGTATCTTATTTTAAGCTAGATCTTTTCGATCATTTCACTGTGCTTGTTAAGAGATAGAATTCGGTTGAGGTTTGTACACACCTCAAAATGGTTACTGAACACAGCAAATTCTTACTAATAAAACATAGTATAATTCGCCACACTGTATGTGAGTACTGTTCTTGCACGCCACTGTTACCTCCATGAAAGTTCCAATCTATAACCGATTGTGTTTCATGAAGTTCTGTAAAAGAAGCTTTCCTTGGAATGCGTGATACTAAGGAGACCCGACCAATTCATAACAATCATCTGTTAGGTTTTTTGTAAGTAATAGCGAAAACTGCCTGCACGATCTTTTCTCAGTTCTCTCTGGCAGACAACGGAGAATACTTGCTTGATCACAGGCAGACCACAAAACGTAAATGAACTTCACAGGATGAGATGTAGGAGATCATTAAATGAGAAAAATTCTCTGGCTCCTAACAGGCACTTTCAAGAGTTCTCTACACTTTTACGGTGAATGGTATGAAACCGTAACAGTCTGCATAAATCCCAAATCTGATTTGCGTTTTCCGAACTGAAGTTTGCAACAAAATCGATCCAGGTTCAATTTACTTCATCCCCAAGTTTTCCTGTAATGAGTCAGTAGTATCGTACAGTTATTCCGATTTGTAATGCAAGTTTCAATTTGTTTTGTTCGATTTCGGGAAAATAAATTTGTACACCTACTGTCAACGATGCTGGTCATGTGTTCAGCTTAATTCTGACGGTCAGATGTAATGGATATACTAATGTGTCCGGTTCGGTTGATTGTAAGTATAGATTGAACATCACCCACAATTGATCGCAGCTGTCGCATTCCCATAGACTTTCCAGTCGGCCCCTTTCGATAAGTATGCTGGACAAATAGGCCCGCATTAAAGTTCGTGCTGAGAAACCAAACATTGTCGTGAACAACCGGGACTTTTCTTGTAACACAGGGGAACTACGACAAAAAAATCCGTGGATAATTTGAACCAATATACGTGGACGAGTTCTTGAACGTTATGGTTCATCAACCGCACCATCTAGTGTCATTTATGTTATGTGGTTCGATTTGCTTCCAATGTACATATATAATCAAATCCTGTTTATCAAAAATTGGGTCCAAGTATAACAGCTGAGTTGCAGAAACAAGGCAAACATTATTCGGTTGTCAATCTGAGACAAATAGTTCAGTTCTTACTTGAAACATGAGCAATAGATGACAACAGATAAATAGACCGTGTAACCGAACTGGTTGATAGAAATGTGATGTAATTTTCGAATTATTGTATAATTTTGCTAAAGTTTGGTTAGTCCCTTAAGAAGAAAAATACATACACTTCACAAAAGATCTTTTATACAAGTGAGTGTTGAACAATTTGGCAAGAACCCAAAGTTTCTTTCAAAAGCTTGATAGTCATTCAGCCAATGTGTTTCGCGCACTGTTCATTGACCACAGTTTATACCTTAAAAGATTCGGCCTGTGCTTGCGGGACGGTGCCCGATTGAATCTGCCACCGGTCCCCGGCCCAACGCGCATGCACTAATCATATTTATTGATTTTGTCTTTAGGGCTATAAAGTGATGAATGAGTCAAATAGGAGAATGTTTGCTAAAACTCCGTATCCAAATCTACAGGGGGAATGAGTAAACTTCTCCGAACTTCGTATCTTAATAGGTAAACCAATTACTTTGTGAGCCTTGTGGGGTACAAATTTGCACGGATGTCACACAGAATGCTCGGTAAAGTGAACGATACCTTTGAAGTCGTAAACTGCCCTAATGTCCGTCACGAATTCACCGATAGGTTTGCCAGGAAGTAGTCTCAATAGAGGATGTTGATGGAGATGTAACACCTGAAAGTTAAAAAGTATACATACATCGTGATTAAGAATATTTCATGGTAATTAACACGGTGAAAATAATCATGTTTATAATCAACTGCTTCTATATGTTTAGCCAACAATCTGTAAGTGTGTTCCCATTAAAATTCTACCGCATTCATCAAGTCAATTTGTGGCAAGGTTTGCGCCAGAAATAAGGAAGAGGTTAAAAACGTTACTGGCGTCGGAAGCGAACCAACGACTTCGCAGAACAACCTTTTCTTCTACTGTTGACAACTGACATCGGAACGTCTACAGCAAACGAATGTGTGTACCGTGTTGTTTTTCAACGTTTTCGTGATTTTTTGCCCCTAGACGAACAATATTCTTGAGAAAGCATCTTTTGCTGTATGGACGGGCAATTTCAGTGCTCTTTATCGATCGACCCCTCTGGAAAACATACCAAGCTCAAGTGTAGATCATAGGTTAAAGCCTAAAACCAATGCGTATCTCTTCTACCGGCCTTTTAACCTCGGTCCAAGTGAATATGAAGCAAACGTGTTGATTACTACGCCAGTGAGCCCAACTTCTACCCGCGGTTGCTTGGTCAATGTTACTTTTTGAATGGTACTGTTGAGATTATACTACCTGAATGTAGATGCTTTAAACAAATTCTAATGGTGTCTAGGATGAAACAACAGACTTTCCTCAAACTGGAGCTAGCATAAAAATGCGAATGACAGCATTATTCTGTTCATTTATCACAAACGTCACTTCTGTAAATCAATATTGCCTACCCTATTCACATGTACTGAGTACAGATTTCATAAGGGAGAACGTGGAAAGGCTGGGCAATGTTTAACTCGCATCAATGTTTCACATCGTTCAAGTTAATCTAGCTGTCTGCATTAAACGTTCAATTGAGAAAACGGACTGGATCAGTCGGAAAATCCCCTACCCCACATACTTGACGTAGACTGACTAAATAGTTGTGAAGGCAAAACAAGAACTCTCAATCAGATATCAAAAACATACTAGACGAAGAATTAACAGATTACGTTTGTCCTAGTGATATGTTCACTTCATGAATTTGTCAATACGGATTAACTGAATCGCACAGAGGGGAAAGAAAGGTATCTCTTTTTAGACTGACTGCATTTACAACACTAAAGTTGAAATGTTTTGACAGATTTTTGTTTGCATAACTAGTGTGGCAAGTTCACAGTAATTTGTCTGCCGTCAGTCCCGGTTCATCACTGGCGTGTTAAGATGTCATGCACACTAACCTTTGTTGTTCCTCTCAAGTAAACATAGCACAGTTTACTTTGGGGCTCTTCCTCAGAATTTGAATTGCATTACCGGAGAGCTGTTGTTTTCTCCTCTCCAGAAATGTGGCATACAATCACCTCACACAATTTTTTTTTAAATTTCGAACCGTTCTGTATGCACACATTTATTTACAAAGTCTTCTTTTCCGTATCATGAAGTTGAATATGTGTTTGGTTGCAAATATTTGTCTATTCTGTATTTATGCAAATCTCCTGTCCACTCTCCCAGTGCCACTTTCTGTTAAAACATATCTGTGCTTTATTTTTTTAAACATCTCATTATGTAAGGGCCGAATGTTCATTACTCGATTTACAAAAATAGCTTGATGGCTAGATTTGGCTTGTCTTGCGGAGGCTGGTTGATCTCAATCTTGTGAACATCTATGTACCTTACCGTAGCACACGGAAGCAGTTCATAATTGGTTACAACACTGATTGAAAACATCACAGCGTGTCTTATTTTGCCTGTGCACCTTGTGAGACAAACCAGGTACAATGAAATTTTGACTCCTCGAATATTTGTGATCTTACACGACTCAAGTGTTAGAATAAATTACAAATGATATTTTCGTCTGTTCCACCATTCACCGAATATTTGTTTGATAAGTCTTGCTGAAATTTCCTTGTCGAACTTATCAGTAATTATGAAATCCTTGAAAATGCTTCTAGTAAATGGTATAGTTTGTCAGCGATACCTATTGTCGAATTCACATCTGTTCTCGCCGATGATCTCGGGATATTTCGGTTTTTGCTTCTACACAAGCACATACATCTTTTCATATAGGGCTAACAAACAAAGTGATAACCATTGGTGAAACTCATAGATCACCATCCGATAACGTATGTCATTGTATCAGAAACCGTTGAATTATGAATACTGTAATCAAAGTATGCTCGCTGTATGTGATCGAATTCCAAAGACTATACAAGAAAATATTTGGTCGTATTGCTTGCATCACATCTATCAGAATAGTCTGTGTGATGTGACATTTTCAGCTTACAGTCTACATCCGTTCGAGACTGATATTTAATCCGAGCTAGAAAATTACAATTTTGAAATTGGCAACAAATAAAAATAGGAATCTTTTTTTAATGAAAATGGAACTCACTTGAATACGGATGGTCCCTGCTAGTAATTGTTCCTTAGCTTTTTGAATGTCAAATGCGAAGTAACTGTCATAAAACGGTCTGTTTGTTGAGAACTTTGCCGGAGTTTTTTGGACTGAATTTGCAACCGTAACTGTTACCATGGGGTTGATGTTTGTTCCGACCAGACGCCGCGCTTCTATTACATTGACGGCTAACTGACATTGTTTGATGAAAGAAATGAATACTAGTAATTACAATATGAAAACTTCTTACAAAATAGAAATTTGTCCAATCAACAGAATTTTAAAATATTTAAAGATAACTAGTTACCGATAGTCTTCATTTCTTCAGTCACGAATGTAGAGCATTAGAAGTGAGCAAGCAACAAATCAGCGTCCTATAATCGCTCTTTGCTGATTACTAATAAGTTCCGACAAGATTTTTACAAAAAGCAGCAAACATTTCTAGAACTTATTAAAAACACTTAACCCTGGGTACATTTCGCTACTAACTATCGTAAACCTTTCCGGTTCACGGAAGCAATAACAATTATTTAATGAAATCCTCCTGTCTGTGCAGAAAATGGTTTGCAAATTACTTATGTTCAACTGGTGTGATGTGAACGTTTGTTGATTACGTTACTTTAATTTGCAATGAAAGATGGAGGATTTTGTGTCTCACATCACACGCACGTTATTGCGACCTTTACAGTCACATTTTAACACACTCACAACAAAGGGGAAGTGTTGTTTTGCGATTACCCCCTAATTAATCTCAATTAGTGCAGTTTAGCCTTGTCCACATTGGGATTTGATTTCCGGCATTCGTGTTTGTGAGATAATCGCGTTAACAGAATCCCTACTGAGCTCACCTTATGCACGACTGCATTAACACATCTTACCATCAGACCAAGAGTTTTTAAGATTGAAATGAATTTGTTTACATATATACATATATATATATATGTATACATCAGGAATGAAATATTTGAGTTCTTATGGTGCATCAAAGTGTTCTAAAACGGTCACTCTGTTTCCCCTGAGTTACTGCAATGCAACAAACCGTAACATTTATAAGCATCGAAATTAACCATTCTATCCGATTTGGGTCAGTCATATGATTTACCTGGAAAGGCGTGGCTTTGTAGATGGTCGGTCCGAGCATTGTTGGCAAACGTGGATCTCTGTGTTTAGGTTGAAAAGATATTGACATATTTAGAGAGCAATCTCATACGGTTTTCTGTATGACTGAATCTTCTATTCTTCTTAACCAGTAAGACAAGATTAAACACTGCCCATATTAACAGGCAATTAACTCATTACTAATTCAAATACTTTAGCGTCATTAGTGTAAACCGTTGAATCTCCAACCTTACTCACATCTAATGACCGATGTGTTAATTATATGAGTGTGTACAGATTGTTTATTCAAAAAAAGAATTAGGTTGTACATTTTTCATCCAAAGGTAATCTGGTAATAAATTTGCATACCTTAATGTTGTATAAAATGAACCTTTGTTTGTGAATAGTACGTTGCATATAGTCGGAAACTAAAGGGTAGGTTTGAACGCCAGGAAGACGTAGAACCAGAGGCGACCATTGGAACCGTGTGTATGCATTATGTCGGACAAGATATCAAGGCGTATAACGACTCATTGCTACGCAATGAATGCGAGTAAACTACAGCCATTTGAATGAGTGTACGTTTTCATGGTTCTATATTTTCGCTCAAATTGTATGAGAGTTCGTGTAATGAGCAACTTTGCAGGTCAATCGTCTCTCGCAGCCACAACACTAGTATAACTTTTCTTTGTTCGATGAAAGCATAAAACTTTGCAAAAGTTTGATAAGTGCCTACTCATTACGCCAACGATTTAATACATCGGTCCTTGAATTCAACTGTTCACTTGCAGTCGGCTTGCAAGCCTATCCATGTTACTAGTGTTACTGAGTGAGGAAAAATCAGTCAGCGAAATCGACTGACAAGAAATGGAGCAACGCCTTGTTGATAAGTTGATTACCTATCAACCTAGTTAACCGCGGAGACCATAGACAATTGGTACTTCCTTCGAAAGTGGTAATGTCAAAGTAGATTGTGGTGAAGTGAGACAATATCAACCCTTAAACTAGTAGAATATCGAAGAAAAGTAAATATGCATTTAAAGGTCTAATACAGTTGTTATATTTGGCAATAAAAACGGGGCCAGCGTGAACTGTAAAAGCGTGTGAAACACGCAGCCCTGCGCATTACCGTCGATTATTCCGTAAAGTGGTATATGTACCTGTGCACTACTTGAAAACATTCTTGTCCTTCGTTCTTTTTTAGAGAAATACTAGGCCAAAACTTTACCAGCGAATATATCTAGCGCAATTAGTCAAATTGAGCTACTAGCTCAAAAGTTGAAGTAACATTGGTGAGAAGACGCCGAGCGTTGAAGGTGCAATAATTCGCACCGGATATACAGTAAAATTGTGATCACAGACAGGCATTCACCTTTTACCTTAATTGCACAGTATCTTAGTTTTGTACAGAAATGCACATATCATACTAAAATAAACGATATAATATATGGTTTTCACTTTCTCATAATTTGGGCACAAAAATCCTGGATTTTGTATGTCCGTTTAATAGAGTCACATCACCTGATGGTTCCACTTGGCTGCAGCTTAAACTTGGTGGCAGTACTGAGGTTAGACCGTAGTAACCAATGGGATTTCCACACAATATCTAATCAAGGTCTCCTAGCTTTGCCAGCATTCCACTGAGAATCATGGTTTCCAGATATTGTTATTGAAATTTTGGTGAATACTGACTGGTGTATTTGTATTATCTGTTTAGCTACTCATGAGTAGTGAAATAACAACAAAGAATAACAAATGTGATATAGAATGAACCGTCTACATTCCGAACTGCTCCTAGTTTTCCTAAAGGTGGACCCAGTTGTACATGTTTATTAGAGCAGAAGTTCCGTCAATAAGCAGGTCATTTGCGAAGGAAAACTTCAGTAGCCGTTGTAGTCAGTTTGACCAGCATGTCGACATGTCTGCAAATTTGTGGTCCTACAACAGTAGTTCACCATCAGTGATAACCATTACCTATCCTGCTGTCACTTGCTTATACGGCCTTGATGCGAATGCCCAATGAAAGATGTGAATTGATTCACATTCAGAGAGTGAAACAATCAGATAGAAATTGTGTAGTTTGACTTCCCGAAATGGACACAGATATAAAAATGTAACTTAGACAATGACTTAATAACACTAATTTATGAAAGAATGTTTATGGACAGTCTTGATAGAGTGCATATGATCTTTGCCTGGTGACATTTTACCAGCTCACGGAGTTTACTTCGCCAATAATCCAACGGCTGTTATTATGCCTCAATTCAAAATGTTAACCCCACGGTTTTCTGTTTTCTCTGATCACACGACTATAGACAAACATCATGTATTCGCTATCGGAAGGTGGTAAATGGAAACAACCCATATTGGGTTGCCATTTTGCACTTAATACGATAGTACTACTACGATCATACCACTTGGTGCTCGCTCGAAATCCGATAATTCACAACCGGTTTAGTCTTTGTCTAATTACACTTAAAACCAATGACTATTTACGTCATTAAGTTTATTAATATGCTACTTGTTCAGGTTCGGTTAGTGTTGACATACACAGTATACTTCACGTTAGCTATGACCATTAGAACACGACACGGTGCTTGTGAAATGTCATAGTACTCACTCTCAAGGCTAGTCACCGTCCATCAAGTTGCATGAAACTAGACGGTAAACGCTTACCTTGGTTCCGGTGCTGGTAGTACGGAATCATCTTGATCATCATCGTCCTCATCTTCCTCTCGAATGAGACGCTCCGCTTCGAGCAAGTCATTCAAGTTGTCATCCACGCCGCTCTCACTGTTAAAGTCGATTGATTGTGAATTAGTGAAACTCAGAATACTCAAGCAAATAGTTTAGTTAGATGGACATAAGTCATTTGTAACTTGTCTTGTATACTTGTCTTGTAAAATGAGATTATTCACGAATACCTTTACAGTCCGAACAGATTGTATTTTACCAACGAATAATTTGTGCTTTGTGTAACGCTGATAGAATTCTACAATAAATCTCATGGAAAGGAGTACTGTTCAGCCGGAAGCGTCAATCAAAGTGACAGTACAACTTTCATTGCGGTCTCATGAAAATGAAAGAACAACCCAATACTACTGGATTAGAGTGGGTATTTTGGTGACGCGCATCAGGTTTTTCTTGAGTGAAACAAACTATTCTCTCGCATAAGACAGACTGACCTAATCCTTTGTTCGACTGCACTGTGTTCATTAACTAACTCCATCTCCTGATCATCTTATTCTGTGCAGCATTCAGATCCTCATACGTGGTGGTAATCCACTATGGTGGAAGCAGGTTAGTTCATGTCCGAATCACAACCGAAAGCAAAATTAAGTCCACAGATATATGTCACATGTCAAACACTCAGACAGCGGATAACCATCTAAATAACTGAACCTTGCATCAAATGTTACCTAGCCACAAGATTGATCTTAGAATTGTTTTCTCCTTCCTGCGAGTACATTTTGCCACCGGTTGCATTTAATACAGTTGTTCTATCTAGTGTACGTTATGGGTGAAACATCAACTGTCTGAATCGTGCGTCGCAGATATTTGAATAGGATACTAGTTATCTGTATGGGCATACGCACGTACATGTTGTAACATATCATAAAATTCTCTAAGTGACTTTCGCCACCGGTTGGCTTGCTACTTCATTTCTAACCCAATCAAACACAGATAGGTTCGATACATCATCCATCGTAATTTTTCATAGTGAACCTCAATACTGCCACATATAACACATAACAAGCCGTGTATACAAATATTAGACCATGTGAACAAATAATTAGACGGTACCAAGGTTGTCTGCTCACCCAGCTTCCATTTGTGAGATGCTTCGTCGTTCCATGCTTCCACCTTGCAACCCGTAGTCCATCGGGGTGATTGGGTAGTCAAGCCCATGTTGTTCCAAATCGCCTATTTTGCTGTCCGGCGATTGATAGATAACTTCGAATGATAAAACCATCTGAACGAGGTGAAATATTTTTTACAGATATTAAAGGTAATTTCTGTCACATATCCAATATACGCGTTGCTCCATAAGATGTTGTTACATGTAACTATCCAATTCATGTCAGAATAATATTTATCCCGTCCGCTATCAAAATTTTGTCAACACAAATTCCATTGATCTACGGAACAAACGTTGTGTGATGGAATGCAACTGTTTCTTTATAAGACTATCCTTAATATGGTTGTCAGGTGCAAAATGCGTGAGAACCCTGCAATGTACACGTATGAGCAATGCTCTGAAACTGGTCGATAACCAAGGTCAGTAGTCAAGTTCGGTTCTCCTATTGTGTAAGTTGAGTGATGTTGGATGAAAACCGTTCACAATTCACGACCAGAATCTTGTATGGGACTTGACAGAAAAACGCGCGACTAGTCTTTTTAATAATGGCGGCAAAAGTACATATTTGTAACATCCTTTCCATCTGTATAACCGTAAGCAATAGTGCACATGTTCTGGTTGCTTTTTAATAAGCGATTAGAAAAATATAATCGAAATGTCCATATTTTACTGAGCAAGTGTTCTTGACGTTCTTGTGAATTGAATAAAAGGAAGTCCATTGCAAAGTGCAGTCGAAACCAGCAAGTTCTCACAGATTGAATTTGAGTTGTGCAACAGAGTGTGCTTCTGTATTGTTGGCGCCGTTTTAGATTTCCTTTGTTTAAGTCGTGCGCATGATTTACTGAGCCTTTGGCTCATGCTTGTTAGTGTTGTTTCCTTCTACATGACTGTTGTTGGAACCCCTACTTCGGAAGAACACTGTCTCTCGGTGTCTCCACATTGCCCAAAGTTGGTCCGCAAGTTTTACGGACATTAGAGTGGAAACCGCCGGTTTTCATGTTACATCATATTTCAGCTATTCCATTTGTTATTTTATTATGCAGCCACTCGTGAGTGAGGTACTCTCTATATCCATTAGCGTTTCTTCCTGAAATATCGGGGACAAACTCTAGGTAAAATATAGGCTGATCGTGGTGCTGCCCTGCTGGGTAATTAAGACAAAACTGACAGCTAGCATTTTCTATTGTACAGCATCTTGAAAATGCAACTAAACATGGTAACCTTACCCTAGCCACTCATTGATGTTTATGTGGTCGGAAGCAGTCCATCCCCTAAAGTGTTTCTGAATATAAAGACGCTTCCCACTCTTTGGAGGCAGCGTGAATTCACTATTTGCCATGGCGTATAAATTACATATAATTTGCTGTGAAGGGTCGATATGTGCAAGTGCAGTCCCACCTCTATCTCCAAACAGTTAACATTTATTGTACAAATATCAAGCTCTGCACCGTCTGCTTAAAAAGATTTTGTGACTTGCTTCTAGGTTTCTGTTTGCAGGGGGAAACAAACTACCACGAGATCTTTATAACCTATGCGACCGTGGATCTGAATACAACATTCACCTAGTGAGGCATGATTCTTTCTGTGATGGAAACCAATCTAACAGTCAGGAAGCGCCAAACAGTTTGGAACTAGGTATACGTAAGAAATTATCTTTGTGATCTCAATTACGTCAAAGCAAAGCTTACACTCGTTGGCCGATTTGACCCATCGACCAGGTTTTCTCGCAGTGACATTCGATTTTCCCGAGTGAGGGAGAACAGGTTGACAGTGATTGTACCAAGTAAGCTGGAACAAACAATAAAAAATCCGGGCAAATGAAAAGTAACTGAAATGAATGGAAAGAGGCTTACAGGTAATTAACTGACATGTGCGTCTTTGGGTAACAGTCTCAGTGTAACTTAAAGGTTCAAGGGAATCAGAGGAAGATGTAAGGTATTTGACTAGGTTTAAAACGGGCTTAGAAAAACACAATGAAAATATAACGACGAATTTCGCTCTAGGCTCCGAATTTAACCTCAGTTCCGAAATGCATGGCTACCAACCAACTGTGCCATTACTGTACAAAACAGACAGACCTGCCGACGACGAATGCAGATCGATATGCGTTTATCCACATCATACCCGTACGCACCTGTATGATGCACATGAGAAAGGCGCCTGATTTAAACAGCTAACCATGCAAGGCCATTCCAGTGAGTGTATGCGTGTTTACTTGCTGGTTAGTGCTCTTGCAAACTCATGAAAAAGTATTAAAGTGATTTGAGAACATTTATGAAAGACGAAAGATTATGGGCCGGGATTGAGAGTGATAAACAATACCAATCAGAATGTGGTTACTCACAAGAAAACATGAAGTTAGCTTTCGCAGACTTGAGAACCGACTGAGTTAAAATACGGGGTTTCTTTAGTAACTACATCAAAGCAGAACCAAGAGATATATTGTGACATGTTTATACTTTGTCCATTCCCATCAGTTATACGTGTAAAACGTACAGATTTTAAACATCAGAAGAGTAGAAACAGTGAGCGGACAAACATTGACGCTAGGTGTTATCTAAGGAATACAAGAGAAACCCGATCAGTTAATTCATCCACTATTGTGCACGCGATGCACGTTGCCAAGTTCTGATCAGCTTGGAGATCATGTAGCTTGATCAAGACCCTGTTTCATAGGGTTAATAGCTGGCCTTGTGTGCACAAATTTTGTTGATGCAACCCAACTGACTGTCTTATTCTAGCATACACATCATTGTCTCTGGTTGTATAATGTATATTATATGTATGGTTTAAGTTTGGAACTGTTGACGGTAAAATAAAAATGTTATCTTACCAAAGCATGTTTCCACCCTCTGTCCAGATGAACTCTGATTGAAGGGAATGGTATAGCACAGGTAGACAGTTTTCTCCTATCATTACGCATCCTAGCTAAGCATTTGAATCCTAATAGGGAAGAAGAAAATCGAGCGTGTGGCACTTCAAATTCTAATTTTCTGGAAAACTTAGTTCCCAGTATATGAATGACAACCCGTTACCGGATTCTTGACGTCAAGGGGGTTGTCAGTTCTGTATCCCTTATGGAAAATGTACCATTCTTTGCTGTCACATGTATGCAGAAGACTAAGTCTACACCATTCCGACCGTCTACAACTGTCATCTGGGAAGCTAGCACAGTAACACCAATTTCATTGTTGTTAGAACCCATGGAACTCATGGAATTCTAAAAATCTCAAAGATGAGCCATATCTGTTTTACTACCAGTCTCATGAGCACCGATAACGATAGTTGTTTATTAAATTTCTCTAGGATTTGAGTTGAAATCAGTAGAGATGTAAAATAAACAGTTCTCCAGACACCACAAAACACGTACATTATTTGAACATCAGCTCTTTCATTATCATCAATATAACTCTTATTTGCAAAACGGTATAACTAATAATACCGACTGTAATGTTAAGAAAGCATCATAATAAACATGACTGACATCATGACATCATCATCGCCATCATCTCCACCATCGGTAACACAATCGTCATATCATTTTCATTCTTTTCTTCACGACTGCGGTGCGTAGTAGCATCGGAACTGTCAGTGCAATCATCATCATCCCACTGTTCTTTTATGACTACCACACTGCTGCTCCTATGAAGTTTTACGAACCCAAAGTCAGTTGATGTGAATCCTGTTCAATCAAACACATTTGTTCCCACTTCATTTTAATTCCCGTATGTCCAACTATTATACCAATCTGATTAGTCATATACATTACAATCAACACCCTTCGTTAGCTCGTATGCGCCGTAGTGCAACCTGATGCGTCCACCGGTTGTTCACTATCTGGTCTTCAAGCCGTGCATGTCTACTTAGTCCACTCATCCATGTGCAATGATTAGTCATATTTACCGAATGATCGGTAACTGTTCGCACGCTACTCCACGCTGCTTCAACCAACGCACGTATTGCTATCGTTCGTCTTCTCGGTAGTGCACCCGAAATAATCTGAGGCAATTCGTCTGGTCAAGCCTTATGTTGTCACACATGCCTGACAGCTACTTGCACTCTTGTTATGCAAATTCAAACTCCTACATGTATGTATTCACAAATAACTTGTCGTTCTTTTACGTAGACTGTCCCAGTCTTTAGCATGCCTTTCACGCAACTCACAATCTTCCAGTGAAATAACCATCATCTCCGCTACGCTCGTCATCCTCCCCAGCATGGATGTAATTAACAGCAACAGCGGTATCAGAGGCAGCAAAATATTCATCTCCATTTAGATTCTTATCATTATCAACTCCGCAGCTATCACTCCAGACAATTCCTTCATAGGAACTTAAACAGTACTTACCTGCCTGGCAAATGTTTCCGGTAGTTGTAGGCAGATAATTCGAGGACGTCTCGATCATCGATAGGTCGACTGACCGGCCACAAAAGTGTCTGTCCAAAATATACGCTATCTCGGCCATTGGCACGGTTTGTTGACTGCTTTGATTCTGTAATAAGTTGCATAAAAGCGAAGCGTGTAATATTTTTCATATAAAATTATGGTGTTAGCCGTAGATTTCATTATATTAACGTTAAAAAATTAACTGCATTCAAGTGTCACAGAGGTTTGGACGGTGAGTTCGCAACACAAATGAATGTATATTGAGGTAACAAACCCTGTAAGAAACTGATGCGACAAGGTGCAACCAATTGTCATGAATTTTATAAGACTACTTAAAACTGTTCTTATGTATAAGCAGAGTTTACTAACTGGACTACATGGTGGGTAGCTAATCCATATTATGATCTCTCAGTGTTGATTAAGCAGTTCAGTAAAAACGCATTGATTAACTGGTCATGAAATTGGTACCCAGTATATTTGACCATGACACGGCACATGTTTATTTAGATAGGGAGAGACGATGACAACAATGTGTAAATGTTCCAGAATGAACTGACTATGTATAATGAAACCGGATTGGAGCAGTTTTCTTAATATAAAACATGAAAACTATAACATTCTACCTACGGGCTGTTGTGAGCAGTCTTGAGTCCGATAAACACTAGACAATTAGAAAAGCATTTGTGTATAAGAAGTGGTGGTTGAATAGTCCGTTTGAATTTGTCTTACCTAAACAACCGAACTGTTTGAATCAGGCTTGTGGAAAGTTACAACGGAAAGGCCAGTCAAAACGCAACTTAATAGTCATCCAATAAAATTGCCAACGTAAGAATTGTTCTCTACAGACTGTAGTTTTCGAGCAATTCAAAATGGCAGTGTACCGCTTGAAACCAGATTACTGTATGTTTTTGACAAGTTAACTGGGCACGCGAATGTAGGCAGTTACTGTGGCAGTTTTACTAGGTACTCATGCACCTTAAGACTAGGGACGAGCATGAGGGCACCTTGTATCACTATGTCATGAAGCTCCTCTGTCCACATCCATTGGAACTGCTGGTATGGGTCCAACTGTACCCATTCAACATAATAAGCGATTGTGAGTCACATACAAATAATTCCAGCCAGTTCAAGGTAATAAGTTACAGGATAAAAGCCTTGCCAATAAAATAAAAGTTGCTAGTTCAAATATAAGTTCAATTATCTCTACCTGATAAACCCGAGCAAGCCGATAATCTGCCTTGAAGTGTTGATTCAACTGATTAGTTAGTTCAGTTAGGAAATATGCTTCAGTAAAAAATAAAACTTCGTATATACGTCTAATGGTACGTAAACATGGACATTATAGATGTACAAATTGCTTTCCTCGCCAGTGCGATAAGCGACCTCATTTACCTTGATGACATGTACCACGGTCAACACACAAACAATCTGAATTCGCGAAGGCTGTAGTACTATTGTAATCTGCAGGGGATGTCCTTATTTCGGTCTTCGGAAATCGCTTTCTACGTAATAATAGAAACTATATCTATTCACAGGAAGTAACTAATGTATAAAACAGCACACCCCCTGAAATTTTCGTGGGCGGTAGTTTTCATGAGGAAGGTATATTCATTGAAGGATTACTGTAGATAACACTGAATCATGACACACGGCATCTTGTTGGATCCATGCAACTTACATTTGACCACTATTTAGCTACAGTTATAGTAACGGATTGGTTTTTCCCTCAACTAAGTTGGGTGAATCTGATGGCTGACACATATGGTGCTATCTACGCTAGATTTGCCTAAGATCGATTGTACTACTGCTCACTTGTCAGTAACGTAAAAATAGTGTTACTGATAGGTAATTTGGCAGATAAGCTAATTGCGGAAAATCTGGACATTGTTAGATTCTGACCAGTGACAGAAACAACATACTTATAGGTAGTGAACGCTTCACTAGCTGGGCTACAAAGCCATGCTAAAATCTCGGGAATTTCACATTTGGTTTTAGTTACCTACCCAACAATTTGTGTCACGGAAGCAACCTAATTGTCCAAATGAGGGGGTGCCGAAGTAGGATTTCCCTACCGCTTCACGTTGGAATCCACCAGTGCCACCGACGAGCATTGAAATTGTATTACTAACAAGTAGTTTGGAAGGTATGATTGGTTAGCTGTTTAACCCGCTTGACCTGATTTTGGGATGGCAGACAACTTACCGATCGTATGACAATTGCGTACCCGGATACAAAATCCAGTTTCCAAAACATTCCGCAAGAATTCTGACTAAAAGGTGTATCTAAATGGATCAACCAAAAACATGCTTCCTAAAAGAGTGGGGTTAGCGAACGGCCCCATCACACAGTTATAGTCACAACCGGACAACGTGATACGAGGATGTGGATACATTTCAAGTCAACTAGCTCGGCTACATTGTCCCAGTGTTTTGCCAACCACGGTCGATGAAGAGTAACATCTTGGTGTTGACAAACTTCATGGTAAAAGTCTTAGCGTTTGAAAGGCAACTCATACTTCCGAACCAGTATGCATCAATGAGTTAAAATGGACACGGTAAAAATATGACATTTCCAAAATCGATTTCGCTATCACGTTACTTTTCTCACTAAACGATGGACAAAAAGCGAAACAGGTTTGAAAATTAGAGAAAGCATTGACTGGAACCAGAAAAATTTTCCATAAAATCTGTGACCTACATGCCGTGTTTGTAGGTCAACCTCACTATCTGATCGCTGTGACGTGATGTTATATTGCAGTGTTGCCCAAACACTAAGCGATGTATAACACTTATCAGAATGTTTCATTTGACCGATTAAACCATATATTAATGGCAGGATGAATGTGGCTCGCTGAGGCATCGAGATGGACAAAGACAGCTCGTTAGAAAATTACTGTTAAATTGAACCAGGTTTGTTGTCTAAGAATCTGCTTTACTATACGTGGGATGCGAAGACCGTTTAATGAAGATAGACAAAAACCGTGTTGTTCTTTTTTTCGAAGTTGAACTGTTTGAGGATGCGATTGTTACCTACATCGAAGTGTGATACCTTTTCTTGCTAAAGATTGTAAGTGACAAAAACGAGTTATCGTAACTCGTTTTCCAGAGGCTGGAGAACTCAACATACTAAGAGTAACCATAGAAAAACCGCAGTATTACTTAAGAGTGCGGTGATGTTTTGATGAATTTAGTGGAGCGCGGCTGTATTATTCACTACAGTAAATCCACGGTGATAAAGTTTAGGGATATCAACGAGTTCTACTTCATTACCCTGTTGGAGGAGCATTTCATAGTTTAATTGTAATCGTCAGATCACTTACAATCGTACGTTTTTATTATATGTTTGTCTTCATATTTTTAACAAGGAAGAATGATAATATCCAAGTATACCGATGTAAGTATCTCGCGTTTACTTAGCTGACGTTTTGGCCACTGGAAATATGAGAGGGTCCGTTAACCACTGTAAGTGCTAATAAAATATCTATGAGATAGTCTAATTACGATACTCATTCCTGAATGAAAAATAACCGTATGGTGACAATACAACGTGAGATAAAGTTTAGCAATTAACTTGGTTAAAAGTGATAAAAATAGCTTTTCAACATGTTAACATGAGTATTAGATTCTTTTACTATATGTACAATGCAACCAGGGTGATGGCGGTGCTCATCGCCTTCGGATTGTAAGATGGATGGTACTGACACGAGGTGAGCCACATCCGATGGATATCAATATTCCAAGTGGTAAAATCGGACAACGCAAAGGTTATAAATGTAACCTAAGCTATAGGCTGCGTTATGCTTTACTATCTACTAACCGTATGAAAAATGAATCTAAGCATGGTTCCAGGCAGTATGCCTTTCGTTTCTACTTGCAAGGTTCGTACAACTGGAATAGTCTGACCCAGGATATATTCGTCATCACATTGTGCAACAGTACTTTTGATGGGTTTTCACTATAGGAAACCCAGATGGATCGTACTGGCGTTTCAATATAAGATTAACATTAGTCTTCCGATTCTGTCGAATCAGATGAACTCTGAATTTTGATACTACTAAGAGCATCCCATTTATCTAGTAATTCCTTCCCGATAGTTAGCTTTTGGGTAAGCTTCACCCACCTTTCTGATATTAGGGTTAGACTAACATTCTCGTGAGTAAGCCGGCCGTTTTCTTATATGTGTCGTTTATACCATCAGTTTCAACGAACAGTTGGAATTTACAGCATGCAAAACGTTGCTCATCTGTAAATGTTTTGACTATATTTTAAAAATATTTAGTCAGCAAAATGCGTGCAGGACGTTTAGGATATTATTATACTGGTATCGATTGCGGTAAATCGCAACCAAAAGTATGCCTGCAATATGTCACTTAAAGGATACCTATCATTTCCTGTTCAATCCTTTGATGCGCAGTCATATGGTACTATTCGATTTGCGAAAAGTCTTCTTGGTGTTGGTAAACCCTTCACTTCTCAGTGAACAGCTTCCGTTATCAAGGAACCTAGGTGACACCCAAGCACCGATGAGGTATTTTCCGTGCCGACAATCAAACTTTAACGATGAGCGCACATTTATGTCACTGACAGTTTGACGCGTTATACCTTTACATGAGGTCAGTGAGAATGTGCGGTCATCTTGCCCGTCAGTTCGTATAGTAGATTAACGGTACGATAAACGTTTCTGGAGTCCAAGTTTGTGGTCCATTGTTGGTATGCCCCCTAGTACATAACATTTTTTTAATGCTTTCGAGTTTTTAAAAATGATCTGCCAATTGACTGGTTTGCATTTGACTTACTGAATTGTACCTGATGGTAGGAGTGCTTATAGTAAAGTGGTGCTTTTGGCAGAATGACATAATTGCAGACCGGGCTGAAACTTTTGAGAAGATATACATTATTGCACTGATATATTTGCAAGTTCCGTAGCAGATTATATGACTAACTATTATGAATAGTTTTTAGTAGGAAAATTAAGCTTTGATTTAATGGTTGGCAGTTGTTTCCAGTGAATTCTGTACAATTCATTCATTACTTTCTACCAATGAACAAGTTGACGCTTGTGTTAACTTTCACTCACCCATCGAGCACTGATGTCAATCATATAAATTTCCTTACTTGAGGAGGAGAGCTTATTTTATCTTAGTACTAATTTATGGTGTAGTGGTGTAATCGTCGTAGTAATGTAATCGTTTACTGCGCAAACTCCCATATAGGTCTTGTCAAAAATCAAACCACAAACGTGCACACTCATTTGCAAGTCAGACATGCATTCACATATATCATTGTCATTTGCCTTGGTGGAACTTCTGCCGTAGCGCGTACACACTATTCCGATAGTCTCTTCTTGCCCGTCATCTTCTTGGCATTCGGAGCTTGCCCTTTTGTTCCAGAATGTCGCCTGTGGGTAATATACTACTTGTGAGTAGTATACTACTCACAATGAAGCTGTCTGTCATACAACAGCAAGACTTTCTTTTAAAGTGGAATAGCGATTACGTGGGATACGTTGTAGAAATTCAGTCTCATCATCTATCAGCACAGAGCACTAAGTCTCTGTGATAGCC
>JTDE01021062.1:46290-71694 GCA_014338405.1 Paragonimus skrjabini miyazakii
ACCGTGTTCACCACTGCGCCATTGACCTCACGTTAGGCACGACCGAATTATCATATGTGAACGTTCAAACACTTCCGCCTGTGTGTAATGATCAGGTTGCCCGATCGTCTCGAAATGGAGACACAGTTACTGTCTGTTAACTCCAATCGATAACCCCGCGATTAGGACTTCCTAGACGGGTCGAGATCTCCGATCTCATTAAACCTGCTAGGCGATATTTTAGATTACTGATGAGTAGTCGGGGATTTGGTTAATTAACCAAATGTCTGCTTTTGACTTGTAGGTAAGAAAGATTTCGCAAAATGATGGAGTTGCCGCGAGGTCTTGTGTGTGTAATCTGTAGGTGTCTTACAGACATATTGTACTGCTTTCAATTTCATTTCAGAACGACACATTTTAACCTGACTTGTCCATATTAGTTTGCCTCTAACGTAGTTTTCATCCGAACTAATTCCCACATCGTTTTCCTCCTATTTTCACGTCACAATTGTAGAGGAAACATCGATGTGTAGCAAACTGTAAGGATTCCAGTTACAACACCTATATTGATCACAAGAATAAGTATTCCAGTTTCAAACAAATCAGCATGGGTGAGTTGACTGATCCGAAATAAGTCCAAAACTGGCAAAATGCATAACTGTTTGAGGAATTTTCGGCCAAAGTCAGACAGGTTGCAAAGAAATCAAAGTTTTCCTATTATTCTATCAATCACAAACCCATTTAAACCTCTTACTAAAGAACGTCTCAAAAAAATTATAATTATCTAAGCCCCTATCAGTTTCACTTGTAAGTTGAGTCAAACGGAAATATGAGCGGTAGCTGTCTTTGACCATCTTATCACAGTTTAGCACAATTACTAACAAACGAACTTCTTGTATGCGAGGATAATTCTTACAGGTTTCAATCATTTCATTCATCATAAGATCTTAGTTATTGTAGGTACCCTTTAAGTGAATACAAGTGAAAGTTAGAGTATATAAGCAACTTTACTAGTACGGAATGGTAGTTGAAATATGTACTGTATTTGGTCCACTTCCAATCAATCATTCATGCCGATTTACTATAATCTGGAAACTGACACGCGGGAACGCTAGGGTTGTAATGACTCTAGTAACAGATCACCAATCAAAGGTAACAGTTCACCCGAAACATTGATGTCATTTCTAACACGTCTTTGTATGTACTGTCAATGAGTTACGCCAGGTTGATTAATCGCAACACACGAAAGGTTTGTGATGAAAGACCGATGTTCAATATAAACCAGACACAGACGTGGTTGTGTTAACTAGATGTAGGATGTTTTGTACACACACACACGTCAATAATTATACTCAAACTGCTTTTCATAATACCATTCATAATGTAAAGTATAGATATCGATCTCTTCTTACCAAGTCTGTTCATGTTAGAACTATTGGTATCGTGTGCCCTGAGTGTTCATCCACTTTGTGAATCCGTTGGGTCGCGTCACTACTAGCTGTAAATCTGGTAATCCATAACTATGAACTGGCTAACTGGAACCATCGTGACGAAGAGTCACCGGTTTGGCACACTGCTTCACCATAGTGACATGTATGAATATGACTGAACCAGCCACGTGTGTGACCATTTCCAGAGAGAAATTTATATTACTGTAACTGTGAATGAACTCAATAAACATTAAGTGGTCGGACGCAGTCAATCAGTGGTTACAATCTTCAGCCATACTCGGAACAATCCTGTAGAAATGCTCAATCAGAATAAAGAAATCGTATAATGAATTGGAAAGGGATTTATTTGAAAAATGTGCTGTGCTATTGAATGACAGTAAGAACTCCAAAAATGTTCGAAATTTGCTTCAAGGAAAATGAACTAAAAAGCCGCAATTAAGATTTATGTTACATGTCAAACGTCACTAGCAGTGATGATACAGCCTATACATTAGTCTGCATGAAATTAGCCAATTACACAGAAGTTGCTGGTTTTATCCACGTTCAGTATATTCTTCTACTTGATTAGCTCAAACACGACGGAGCTTTCATGATGAGCATAATCATGAGGTACACCCCGTAGTTTTTGAACAGCCCAAAACGAATCCCTGAGGATGAATATAAAATCCGCATTACCCGTGTGTTTACACAGATCAATCCAAACGCTGCAGCTATCCTAGTATCTGGCATACCTAACTTCCGCCCTGTTCGCCCCTCAGTCGTCTGACATAATTTTTCGCTCTGTAACTAAAATGATTACGTTCAACGCTTGCTTCTCTTGTGAACTTAAACACACACAATCACAGATAGACAGTTTGGGAGCCCAACTGTTATGACATGGCTTAAACATATGCACGTACACGACGGATAGAAGATATGAACTGTTTCTCCGATGAACATTTTGCTAATTACATTTCCTTATTGTCTTAGCTGAATTCGAAAGTTGTGGCCATACATGAGAGCTAGTCACATCCTGGATATTCAAATTCAACAATTCACTATTCAACCGTAGCCGTATGAACACCAGTAAGATGTTTCCCATTTCCAACCTCTTACTCACCTCGACGAAACGCTTACATTGAGAATCCGTATCAACGGTGCTAGTCTAAGTAGTTGCGCAAAGTCCTGCTACTTGGAGAACAATATTTCAACGGATCTATCAGTGAGACCCAGAAGATACATCTTCTAAATGTACAACTGATTCAATTTCGTCCGCAGTGTCTAAACCACATCACGGGACTATGATGGTTAAACATAGTCAAGGAAATCGGGTCACTTCGCCATATATACACAAGGAGAACAAACCTATGTTAATCTTCAACCAACCAAGTCGTCTGGGACATGTCGGTTGTAGGACTAAGGAGTAAATCCCGAAGCAACCGTTTCTAGGGCAGCTAAAAAGAAGCTAACGAAATTCTGATGGTCAGAAGGTTCAGAACCAGAATGTCACTCAGCTTTGTGTTTTGCATTGTATTACCGGTCCTAGGCTGTACGATCAGGACAGATCTCAGAAAATCCAACGATCGACAGTTGCGTCGCTACTAGTCTGTGTGTGATTAGAGAGACAACCATGGGCGCCATGAATTATGATGGCGTGACCGTGAGGCGTTGCAACGAATGCGTTAGACTTCCTGAATTAATGGGTTGCTGACGTGCTCACAGCGAATCGTCAATAAGGAGGTAATGAGTGTTTTAGGTGTAACTAAGCCGTATGCTCGCACAAGCCCATTATATAGCCAGCCAGTATTAGCCAGCTGAGCCACAAAGGTCTTTACTCAAATGTCTCCATCCTTTATTGATTTGGAATGTGTGAGCAGAACCGTTAGTGGTGAGCGCAAGTCACTTGTGGTGGTATTGATGTGTATGTTTTCTTTGGTTCCAGTCACTGTGAAAGGCTGTTTCGGAATGGATGTGGCCAACCGAGCAAGAATCACATATTATAAGAGATAGAATACCGAATCAGGTGCCTTAGTAAAAATTCCGTATACGTCATATTCTGAAACCTAACACCGTTGTACTCCGATGACACCAATCTGAGAGCACGCAGCATTCAGAAGCGCTGAAACATTGCTAAACTCCGTTAAAGAGATTTCTCCAACAGCCGCCCGTTTGTGGTACAAGCCTCCAAGTTCAAGTAGACGTTTCTGCTGTTTCATCACGCAGGGAATCTTTACACCACAGTTTCCCTCTTGTTGGGGCTGTTCTTCTACTCGTCTAATTCGGGATTTATGGTCTCTCCAGCGTACTTGTGTGAGGATTACGTAAAACACTACTTTATTAACCGTACTCTGCCTTGACCGCAGCATTACCTCCGAAAATTTAGCTACTACTTACAATGAGGCGGATGTGAGCTACAGTTAAAGTTGGGACGGTAAGATGTACTATTGTGGAACTGTGATGAATGAGCAATGCTTTTTGTTATTAACATTCTAAGTGTAGTAGTTGACCACTTTATCTACAAGAGTTATTTAGAAAAGTCACAATCCAATGCTAACGGCAGTCAGCCTTCAAAACCCGTTGTTCCACATATCATGCAAAACGCAGCTGAAGGTTTACTAGAAACCAACCAAGGTGCTAATTTCGTGGTCCACTGACCTAGTCAATTACATCTGAACACCAGTTCAACCCACAATATAATTCACTAGTCAATACAGAAACTTGAAGGGTCGACAGTAACAGAACTTCATACTACGCGTCTAATCACGTGATATGAACTGATTCCATTCTAGTTACGTGATCATATAGTCAGCTGGCCCTTCATCCATCCGTATAAGCTCACTGAAAATAGGCAACCACAGCCGGTGGTGTACTTTCATTGTGGATGAAGTTCACTGTGCACTTAAAAGTCAGCGAATTTGGATCGAGACGAGATCGATTGAAAAAAGTCAAACACACTGACAGGTAGTTGCTAGAAACAACCCATATGGGTCTGAGTTGAGGTCAGATAGTAACAATTTGGAACGGAAGATACAAGTAGCTAATGAGCACATCCACAAAACTGCAATCCATAACGATCATGGTTGTTTCTTGAGTCTGCATAAATTACACCATCCGTGTTCAAAATACTGGTTAAAGAATTTAATACATAAGACGTTATGAACCGGATTTTCTTTCGATTCCGGCAATATGATTAGGAAAGGTCTATGTAAGTTAAGAGAAAGTAATCAGTCTTTAATTTTATAGACAGCAGCTGCAGAGACGTGAGATAAGCATATTCTTGGGCATAATATAAGTATGCTATGCAGTGGAGTATAGGTCAAGACACGAATTAACCGTTATATTCATTATCCATCAGGAAGATGGAACCAACCTACACATTCTCTCCAGAGCCATATACCTTTCTATAATTTGTTATGACAGGAGTTTACCCAATCAGCTCCATTGATTTTTCACTTTTCAAAGTATACTCTGCCTACCATCTTAGGTTAGTTTTATCGAATTGATCATTCTCTGAAACCGTTCAAGGGACAATTGGAGATAATCATCACAAATTTTCCTTGTTGTTCACAAGCAAGCTAGCGTTAACTACGAACCGCGTTATTTCTCGTTTGTGTTAATTAGGTAAAACTAGACTGAGAGAGGTTAGAACCAGCAAATTTCCTAATGAAGGTCTTACAGTTTGTCCTCTGAACAGATGGTCGTCAAGTCAATGAGTCCATGGACGTGTGTACAACAATTGAACATGAACAAATCATCCTTGCACAGCTAGTCATGGAAGTTCAAAAGACTAAGAAAACATAGTACTACAGATAGAACTATTGTGGATTGAGCCTTCCTTTATCCAGACACATGGTATTCATGCTCGCAGTCTGAACAATTCATTTACCAGAGATTGTCAATCATTGTTAGCGGAAGCAGGTACATCTTTCTTTTGCTGTTACATCAATCCATTTCATGGGCTGAAATAAATAAGGCAGCAAACTAACATGCACTAAGCAAAGCCTCGGAAGGATTTGAGGCAGGTTATAAGAGCAGTTGGGTCCAATGACCAGCAATGAATAGATGATCAGCTGTTCCAACCTTATGAATAGTAGGGATTTTGGTTTTTCATATAGATTGAACATCACCCACAATTGATCGCAGTTGTCGCATTTCTATTGACTTTCCAATCGGCCCCACTTGAGAAGAAGCAATAGACTCAAGTACCACTTATGATAGAGCTCGTCAGTAGTGCATATCTTTGCTGCAGCAGTAAGCAAAATACCGCTCAACAAGTCAATGATTTCTTTTATTTCAACTCGGAGAGAGGTCTTGGTCGAGAGGCAGTCGATTGCAGTTAACAGGACAGTTACTGTGTCTCCTCCGAAGGCGATCAGGCAGTCTGATCATTACTCACAAGCAAATGTGATTGAGCGTTCACATATGGAAATTCGGTTGTTCCTAATATGAGGTCAGTGGTGCAGTGGTCAACATGGTTGCCTCAGGAAGCGTGACCGGAGTTCTAGTCCCGGTTGTGGCAAGGATATGGTTGTTCAGGCAACCAATCATCAACCTGGAGTACACGGTTACTGGTACGGTACGGGGGTGTATAAATTGAGTTCTTTGGCTTTTTTTTACTTCTGTTGAAACCAATCAGCCGTATGTGACTTACAAACATTCTCGTGGCACCCACATATTTTTCAGAAAGGTTTCGCAGGCAGCCGGTTCTTCTTGATCACTGGGACCATCTGTTTATCCATAATCATTGACAGTGTTGCCGCCATTACCAAGCAAGAAAGCTGGGTCTGACAACACCAAGATGATAATCAACTTTACAAAGTTTCTGTTGATTTGTGGTATGCTCAGGCGCAATGATGGAAAAGGATGTTCATTTATATCAACGTCCTTTGGTATACATTCTCAGTGCAACAGCACCTAGAGATCGAACATTCGAACCGGTAGTCTTTGATTTTTGAGCTCATAAGCTAATACCGATCTTGTCAGTGGTTCAATGCGTATCGCGCCAGAAAGGAGCAATACTATGATTTTCATATTGAATTAAGTCACTGCGTCAGATGCCACGATCCACGAATAATATGAAGATTACTAATGTGAACCATCAACCGGTTAACTTGATGTGTTCCAGCAACGGTGTTGACTAGCTAGCAATGACGGCCTAAGATCAAGAATCTAGTGGCAAATTTGAATTCCTTAACTAGTGGCTGCGTCCATACAATCAATAGGATTTATCAGGGGAAAAACAAGTAATCGGTGAAAGTTGAAGAACGTCATGATGGGTCACCAAGCGGAGTTTTGTAGTTTTCATCTAAAAAAGATTATTATAATAACAAAGCCATAATCCAAGTACGGGTGCAGACAGTCCAGTTATATAATTCAGCCCTAAATGGCAACGGGTAACTAGCTAAGGGTGAATATCAACTGAGTGAAAGCCTCTCACTGTACACAAGGAAGATACACGTGACAGATTACCTAATGCCTCTCAAGTGAGTTAACCGTAAGACAGTTGACTATCTGTAAGACTTATGTCATTGTCCGCTTCAAGTCGAATAATTTGTGTTTCTAGCGATTTATCTTGCTTTTTATCCGTAGGACAGCAAAGTCCGTGTATTTCAGTGAATTTGTAAGTCGGACAACTTCCTAATCTAGAAAATATTGTGGTAACCAATCAACTTTATTTATCATAACCAACTACACCCACAATTAACGAATATGGATTGATAACAGAACAATCAGTACATCAGTTACCAATTCAACAAGGTCACGACGTTGCTGTTGATACTTACGGGTGTTTGCCCAAATCAACAAGCTACTACGAAGTAACCGCAGAAAATCACACCAACTCATACCGCCGGAAATGTTCACCGTCATCAATTGCTTTTTCGAATTAAGTAAGTAGAGTCTGTCTTGTGCATCTTATTCGCTAAGAGATTCACCCAGTTCGTTGTATTTTTAATATTCTATTTATCAACCTCTGTTAAACAGCGCCTGTATCAAAACCAGACAGTCCAGCAATCATGGTTATGCATTTTAGAAATGCCTTTAACATCAAGTAACTTTATCAATGTTCGAGAACTTCTTCAGCATGATAACGAATGTCATCGTCTATAATCTTCAACGGACAATATGGATCCACACTGCAGTTTGCAAAGCAAGTTAGAATGACGCGTTTGTTCTCCCCTTTTGCCAATTTTGTCATCGGTCCTCATTATTCTAAGCAATGACCTCCCCGATCAGCTGCATCTGTCCAGAAATATATCTATCCGCATCTTTTGCTCAAAAGGAAAATAATCCATCTCCATATGATGTTACGTCTTCCAAATCAGGTAAATCTGAATCATTCTGCATGTATACACATTCTGGTTCGCATTGATCAGGCTAAAACATGGGCAGTATATGTGTGTATGAATGGAGCTGGATAGACGTAGTGAAGACGAGCAATCGCACTATACTACTTACACCACTACCATTCATTATCGAGGCAGGAACATGGATTTTGACACAGAAGTAGCCGCGAGAAAAGTGTAAGAAGAAGCATTAGAGTGTAGCGCGGTATGAAATGGTTCTTGGTACATAAAGGAACTGTACACTGGTGTCTATGACCACCACAGCATTCTGAGATAAGTGCCGTGCGCAGATGAGTGTTTTTGTTTCTCTTCATGTCAAAGCGCACAAGCCGTGATTTTCTGAATAAACGGCCCTTGCGACATCCACGTTCTTGGCCCACAACATACTAGTGAACGCACCTAATCGCAGTGAAACTATCTCACAAGTGCTTATTCCTGGTGACCTCGATCGAACAACTCAATGAGCATAGAGGCCCAGACGGAAGTAGCTGGTTTAACTTTAACATTTCAGCCCGACCGAGATCAGTAGATACAAGAACGTTAAGTTCGGCATATGAAACTCGAAGGCTGGCCAAATGCCAGCAGCAGACAATCAGGTAACACACTGGAACGACAAAGTAGCGAACAAGACTTGTTCTCTGTGTCTGATCATCAGACACTTTACAAGCTAAGCTAGACTTTCTACAAGAAGTGTTCATGCAGAATGGCTACCCAAGGCGATTCATTCAAAAAGCGCTGCCGGCGGTAGAGTCGGAACTTAAACCTCCCTTAGTAAATAAGAAACTTACGTTTATTAGTCTTCCTTTCAAAGGAGATCCCATGGTCGAAGTTATCGCAAGAGCGCTCAAACAGTCAGCGGAAACAACCTACCTTGCCCCTCAATTGTGCACCAGTTTCCGTTCAACACCCATTATCATGTCACAACTCAAAGACAAACTTCCATGTTCTACAACCAGCTGTTGTATGTACTCATTTGTTTGCTCGTGTCGAGCATTTCACATTGGTCGTACTACAGGGCGATTGTCTGTCAGAGTGCGTGAACATCATTCTGCGTGGGTGTATAGTGGTGTGGTTAAAACGGTTTCAAGCATGATTGTGGCTCATTTGATTAACTCTCATCATTCTGTGCACGTGAAGTGAAGCTACTGACAAAGTTTACTCATTCCTGCGTGCAACACATCTTCTAGGATCACTTCTGCAGTGGTTACTACAACAATTAAGTTAGGATAGGATGAAGTACAGTCAGGCTACGTTTGAGTAGAAGGTTCTGCCGTTTTACCGGTGTAAGCAACATAACTAGATTTTCTAGTGTGTCCGATCATCATGTTGAATACAACACAATAAATGCATGAAAATTTGAAGAAAAAAATGGCGAAAGAAATTAGGGATAGCGTACTTGATAATTAATTGTTGTAAATGTACACTTTAACTGATTACTGTTCAAGGTAGGCTAAGTGCCCGTGTGTAATTCTTCCCAACACCGGTTGGAGTTGCTTAAGTGCATGTTTGTAGATTCGGTAAAATTAGACACTCGGAATCTCATAATCATTGCTCGATTTATACGCATATATTAAGTGATTTAATATGTCTTTCTTGATAACAGCTTCATCATAGTAGGTCAAACGAGCAACTGTCGTGTTTCCACACGTTTTACTCAGGTCACTATTTGACCATACAGGATGGCGTTAACGTTCTACGTCAGGAAATCCACTAGTAGCGCGACTAATGCATGGTAGTCATCAGAATTTAACATGTAAGTACTGTACCTTTGGCTCATGCTTGTCTGTGTTGTTTCCCTTTACAGGATTGTTAATGGAGCCCCTACATTAAAAGAACACTGTCTCCCGGTGTATCCATGTTGCTTCAAAGTTGGTTCTTAAGTGTAACGGACAATCAGGGTAAAGACGACTGACTTGTATGTTACATCCTAGGTTAATTTATATCTGTTGGCAAACCAGCTGTTGTTATGTGAAAAACTTGATGAAACACTGTCATTTACCTTAAGAGTTCCATCGCTTTATCCGGATGAAAATCTACGTACATTTTCTAAAACACTGAACTAAAAGGCAGACGTATTATTTCGAAAAGGTATTCAATTATATTACCATCTCAACATATAACGACTCTCTATTTAACGAGCTAAATTTGCTAAATAATCTATACACATGGAATGGATGTATAACACTTATCACAAAGTACGCATTGCATTCGCAATATACATGAACTGCAAGCAGGTAGCATTAAGACACACGGGCGTGAAAACATATTCAGTTCTGTGTAAGATCTCTATGGCAAGCAGAAAGGATTTTTAGTTTTATTCCGAGAATTTATTACGATCCTCAAGTATGTGAAGCGGATCTCTGGACTCAACATCCAGTAATCAGTTTATTTTATCGAATTTAAAAGCTTCGTGCGTGTGCTGAACGGTTATCGATCAAATTTGTAACAAAAACCTTTGTCCATTTGCTGTCAATCTGACTGATAAACTACCGAGGAATAGTATATAGCTTAGGTGGAAATTGATAACGCAGAGGACGCAGGTGATATGAGGTCAACAACAATTCTGGTCAGTCGGATTGTCACACTGACAAAATAGTTCACTGTCACAGTTGGACATATGTAATACTGGTGAACCGCTACAAGGTCATACAAAAATGTCTGTTTTTGAAGGACAAGTAATTGAAAGATGAACATCATTAACTCATTCTTTAAATATCTGCTATGACTGATTGCAACAAATGGGACGGAAAATAAATTTGTTGTAATGGTGTTCCTCAAAAATATTACAAATACGCAGGGTTCTTATGAAGCTTTTATCTTGCATCAAAATCACATGAATGCAGTTCATTTACTGTGCATATATTCGGTTTCCGAACACATTCCAGTTCGCTGAGGCTTATAACCATCCGAGCAACACTCCCGGTAACAGCAGCTTTGCTATGCTGATCCACGGCAATAAAACAATAGCTGATGGTGACTTTTAATTACGGAGAAAAGTAGACCAAAAAATCAATAATTTAGAGATGATAAAGAATGAAGTGATAGGATTGCATTTTATAAAACTCATGTATGAAATCTGCCTGCCAGTATCACCATATAAATAAACGACTTTGGTTACCCGCGAAAATTGAGCAACATCTGTAAGACATCATAACTGCCACTGACAGATAACTTAGAGATTGTGGCTACAATGTACGATTCGATACTTGAAAAATATATGCTTGAAATTTGGTAGAACTATGCCAGAAATGTTTCACCGGCATGTTTAGTATTTTCGTTAGTTAATTATTCGAGGATAACACGACACAACAAACATTGTTCCGGTCGAAAGCCTATCAAACAATTTGAATAGTAGCAGAATGTCAACCTTTGTCCTCAGGATTGTGTTCTTCAATCTGGTAAGTTCAACAGAACGTGTCGGTTCTTATCTAGACTCAGTGAGCAAACTTAATGTGGGATACTTCACTATGTGACACATACAAGCCATCTAAGTTAGTATATCAATTGTAGGGAATGAATGTGATTGCAAGAAAGAAAGTTTGTTCGTTTTGTTTCGTCCACTTGTTGTTATCTTGTGTGCCTCATTCCATAGGGCTTTAGCTTCAATGTAGGGAACTATGATAATGAAATGGAAAAGGAACAGGTTTTTTTGAGTTTCTATGACGTTTGTTTGATCAAGGTTTTCTTACTAGTGGGGCGTATATTTATTAGTGGAAATTACAAATAAATTGCTCAAAAATGAGTTATTGTCTACGAATTTTAGCAACTACTGTTCCAGTAGTAGGAACTGCATCGGTTAAGAATACCTGATGATCGACCACAACCATGAAGTCAGACGTGTGCTTCAAGCAAGTTCCAGCCATTAAACCATACTACGTATGCTGCCTTACACTTTAAACTGATAATATCATCCAGAGACTTGAGGCAGGTTGGGTCTATGTACTGTTCTAGTTAGTGATGTTAACATTCGCGCTGATTCACGGACTCCATTCAGTCTGAGGTAGACGCAACAAATAACTCGTTATTAATTCATTTTTACAAACGAGAAATTAAGTCAACGCATACAAGCTGGAAGTGCTGATTAACAAACTAGTGTTCAAACTAGTAGCAACTGAACAGAGCCATTTTAATGAATAAATTAGTAGAGACCCAATTGCGAAACGTCAGGGCTTCGGCTAGATTCGAACCAGCGATAGGGATATCATGTCCAAACGTGGCAAGCACTCTACCAGCTAAGCTACGAACTCACGCCAGGTCTAATCTTAAATCACAAATCTGCCAAACTACTTATTAAAATAAGTTAGTGTCGGTGAAAGAAATCTCTAGTTAGTATCCACAATCTTGACTAGTTATTAGGTGTATAATTAAAATGCTCAAAATGTCACTCACCGCGAAACTTTCCCTTGATTATTCTGTCATCTTTCTTGGTCAGCCCATCCAAGTATTTAATCCTCACGGACAACGACATGTTTTGCAACCCAACTTAGCGTGAGTAGAAAGGTCTTGTGTGACCACCGAATTGAACGTGATCGTCCGTTTGCCAAGCACTTTTGGCAAAGGTGTGTTAGTGTATATGCCTACGTCACTTGTTTTTCTGCAGCAAGTTGAGAAAGCATTCCATCAACCAATCAACAGGCAGTTGATCATTCCATCAATTTTCCGGCATCCTTTGCGTGGGCGTACTTTTATGCTGGTAAACGTGAGTGCACGCACATACGAACAACGATCACCGGTCCATTGGCGCTTCAAGGTTGATCAAGCAATGACTGGTAGAGCACAGAGAATAGCTTCATTTCGGTATGGAGTAAGCAAACCCAGTCGCAACTTGTGGACTATTATGATTTTAGATCAGCGTAAATCAATACTAGAAAAAGAAAGTCACAAAGAATACCATGTGCCCGGGGTAATCACACGTTAGATTGATCAGTGCTAACATGCGAGCGTCAACTTGCGCTAAAACGTGGTAAGCAAGATCAGTCATCATCTCTTACACTGAACATGCCGGTTACCACTGAAAAGCAACGCATTTTGGAAAATAAGTTGTAAGTAATAAGTAAACATACCTAAAACGTTCTCACTTTTCATATCACATAATTTAAAACTTGAGTATGTTAACAGAAGGATTTCGAACGGAAGAAAAACAAACAAAATCATTCATTTTTACTTTGCGAATCTACGTTCGACCGCTTCAATCCAACGGTTATACGGTCTTATATAATCTTAGCTTAATTCACAACTCATCTCAGCTATTGTACTCCTATGGAGTTTCCAGTCAGCCTCTTCCGAAAGGAAGCTCTTGTTAAAGATAATCAGTTGTGCATATCCTTGCCACCAATTATCATCCTTCTGATCAATCGTCAGTGAGGTTGTATAAAACGAAAACATCGTACTACTCATTAGTGATTACATAGTCATTGTTTCGGTATTCATGTTGCGTCCAGCACTGCAACAACTTATAGGTTAGGTTATCGCGTACAGCGGCTGAATGTCATCTAGCGTTTCTTACGTTTCGGAGAATATTGCTATTTCTAAACCGTGGACAGTGTTGGCCTTATGCAAGAAAGCGAGAAAGAAATGTCCAAAAGTCTTGCAAGAAGACACATTTAGCATACTGAGATACCTTGTTTTATTTCCAAAGGATTTTACAGCAGTTAAACTTCCCTCCACCCACCATAACGGACAACTGATGTAAGGGTTGAAGTCAAATTATTTACAACTTCACAATTAAATGAACCGTTTCCAAAACTGACCCCGGAACATAATCTATATATTCACGATCTCATAAAATGTGACAAAACTATTTTCAACCTAAATAACTGTTTGGTTAAATAAAATGATAGAAAATGGGATCGTTTGGTGGATTCCATATGACACATTTAGTTCGGTGGGTAACTAGATCCAAATATGACATTTCTGAGCTTCTGGTATGACTCCGTGGCTCAGCTGGTAGAGCATTTGCCGCTTTTGGGCATGGTGTTTCTGTCGCTGGTTCGAATCCAGCCGAGGTCTAGATTTTTCGCAGTTGGGTTCTCTTCTAAAAAATTGGAGACAACATTCCAAGAGTAAGTTGTAAACGTCAACTTGGGTCCGTTGAGTGAAATTTAAACCCTGAGCCACTGCTTCAGCCATTCATTATTCAAAATGATGAGAATGGCATGGCCAACTTGGACGCTGCTCAAAACAGAGTACAAAATAAACGGTTTGATACTGTAGTTAGGGGATAATTCAGACATGTGTTTCCACAGGCGAATTTCTAACTAGTTGACAAAGTATGTCCCTTGGAAAAAATCAATTAACGGCTGGTCAATATTGCGACTTCCATAAGTCAACTGATTATCGCCTTTAGTCTGTATGACAGCTCCCGATTATTTCTATGTTATTTCTTAGACAAGACAATCAAGACCTGTCCGAGAGCTAGAGTACAGTATTTGAAATGTGACTTCAAAACCAATGGAAAAGGTACCCCCAAATTGTCCTGTAGGTTAAAACATGAAATGAGGGTCATTCATTTGTTGTTTTTATTGTTTACTGTCAAAGTTTTAAACATAATTAAGTTTAAAAACCGAGATATATTCTTCTTTGTTTTCTGTACGTCGTGGGAAGGTTAACATAACATTTTGGACGGAAAAATTAACAGATTATTTAAAGCCTAATACATGATACTCGTCATCCCGTATATTTTGATTTTATAAATGGAAAGGAACATGTTGAAAATATTTGTCTGTTTGACCAATCGTGGTTGTCATTATAATGCATAAATTCATTATGTTATTATTTACTGTTTGCTTCGGATAGCACCGGTTAAAATACTCGGTTACTGTTTTGGAGGGCTATATTACCATTCACACGTTCCATATCCCTCACGGCTCATTATCGATTTGATGTTCCGACTGGTGCTATATATCTTAGGTTGAACTTAAATCGGGTGGGTGTACAGTTCACAGACTGACGTATCTTCGTACACAATCAAATGCGACAAGTTTACTTCCACAATTCATCAAACTTTATTCAGCCAAACGGACGGTTTTTCGTTTACACTTCTACAAAAATTAGGAAAATATTTCGCAGTATTTCACCACATACTCTTAACTTTTTGTGAAACGTATGGTTATACGTGGGCTGAATGCCACCAGGTTATTCGGACCTAGAGAAGAGCAGCCAAGGTTACAGGAAGTCAAACTGGCAGTCACGTTACCGGTAAACGTGTGTCACTGCCGACGAATTACCACGTTTTCGCACAATCATACACAGGACCATCAAGCTTGTAAAGCTAAAATGGATTTTCAACTGGCGAACACCACAGCAAAACCGTTCGAACACACCGTTTCATTCCTTCTGCCTTCCGCTATTTTGAATGCTGTTAGGTCATCATTTGCGTTTCGTATAGATATCATTCACGCAGTCCTAAAGTTGAATTCGATTTCTTCAAGACCTCAGAACCCGAGCCTCTCAATTTCTACGCTTAGGATGTTCACACACTCAGTGTCATCTCTACATCCTCTGTAATAAGTCCACCGTTCTTAGTGGTACAATTACCCCCAATTTATTGATCAAACAATTAAGTAGCAAATAGAAAGTACACATCAGTTCGTAGTTGTCCTGAATAGGACATTGTTCATTAACTGATCAACCTTGGACTAATGGTTGCAACCAAATACCGTTATGGTACACAGAAGATGTGTTTGACTGACAAAGTCAGCCAGATACTTACCACACACACACAGATACTACCTACACACGCCAATAGTTATGAGGCTTGTAGTCTCCATTTCTGTTGAACACATTCTGAAGAGTTCCGCTTATCAGTGACCTGTCTGCAGATGTTTTTCAACTAGTGTACATCACGCTCATGACCGTTTAATCGGATTTTATATTAAGTGGCTGTTTTTTCAAGTTGACGTGAAGCTAGTTCCTTTAACTTCCTCTTGGTTTCAGTCATCTTTTCGAATCAGTGTTCCCGTCAGACAATCTATAATGCAGTTGATCCCACAGTCCATGTGCACTTGTTTCGCTGGAGCAAATAATCGGTATGAAGGGTTCGTCATGACGGCCCGAAGCTATATGGCAAATTCTGTTTGTGTCGTATCATGTCAATTGTACCAATTGACCTGGTGTGACCGGGTCTCTCTTACACTCCCCGTGCCCTGGAGGTGGTGTTCTATACTACCCATTAAAACTATCTCCATACTGAAATATGGCAGAAGATTTTTACTGGCGTCTGTTTAGTCCGTTCTTCGCCTGCACTTACTTCGAATACACAACTCTGCATACTCTGAAAGCAATACTTAGGCCACCCATCTCCACTGGGGTCAAATTTGGCGTTGAACTGTAAAGCAACCATTTCATTTCTGAGCTTCACCGTTTCTGAGGTGCAGTGCGCTGATGTTACCACATCATACGTAAAGATAATTTTTCTGTTTTGATGTTCGTTCGTCTTCGACCACTAACCGATTATCCATTTGGCTCATTATAACTATGAGTGCACCACGCGTGGTGTAATCGGCACGTGGTTACTTAGTCCAATACTCACTTCCTTTGATAAGCATAGTAAAAACTACCTTGGGTAACAAACTTGGAGGATTACCCTTCACGTATGATTGTTCGCCTGTGTCTTATTGTAGCATGCGGTGTTCCTTTGGCTTCATCAATAAAACGTATCTGCAGCTGAAATCGTCATCACAAGCCCAGTCCAAATGCGACCTTTAATCATGATGTAGTAAAACGCAAATTGAAGCAAGAAACACAATCGTTCAGAATATAGTGAGGCTTTGTGCATTCAATGGGGCTCAGACTTTACAGTAATGAATCATAACCGCCAGACCAGGAGATTTGTGTCCTCTAAGTATCTCTTTTTGCGGAAGCATGAAGTGACCAAATCTACTGTCGTGCAAGATGTTGAACAACTAGTGAAACATACGAATCACCCAGTCATAACCGACACTCGAACAAACAAGAGCTTTCCGTACTTGTCCGATGACCGTCCCTACAAGGTATCCTTTTGTCTTGGTATTATTGATGCTTTTTGTACACAATCTGCTGACCTACTTTTCTGTGCATAATGTGCTTTATATATGCGTATGTACACATGTCTATATATATATATAAATATATATATATAGATTTATACGTATACACATACGGTGCTTCTCCTGTCTGCAAAGGATGTCATCGATGTTCCAACTTTTTACAGAATGTTCCTTTCTCCCTCTTGACTGCCCGTGTAAAGTAAACTTTGCTGTCAATTTGCTAACTGTGGCCGAAACATTTATTTAACTAAATGATTAGTAATCACTCTAACTTTTAAATAGAGTGGTCAGAAGACAAAAAATACGATATGGATTCATTCTTGCAGAAAGTGCAATTGTGGAAGTCCCTAAAAGAACTATCTACTTCAAATGTGAAAGTCTGATGAACACCTTTGGAAAGATTATCAGTGCCGCGTCGAAACGTGTGTATAATCTAGCAAAGCTTGCACTGCTCTCACAAACGACTAGGTTACCTCTACCCCCGGTCAAAAAGCAAATCCTTATGTTTACTACCAGCCACTTTATTTATCAGCTTTCCTGCAGTTGCGGAAACATACAATGGTAGAGTAGAAAGGATACTTAAAACCAGAACTCAGGAGCACATCCCAAAATGGTGGAGAGTTACATTAACTCACACGCTACTGAGTGGCACTTAAAGAGGACGAAATAACGTTTCATCCATTACAAAGTACTTATACACTACAGGCCACAGCATCAATATGACATCTTCGTTTAAAGTCTAGATGAACGCTCATAGGTCACAAATTCTTAAATATACCAAAGCCCTGTTGATCAGCCATCAACAACCGGTTCTATCCGCATAAAAGTAACTGATTATCAGCCTCTGTTTAACGTGGGTTCGGCCGTGTGTACAACTCGCAATCCAACCTGATTTGTATTTCTAACCGTTTCATTCAAGTCTTGTTGGCTTTGTTTTTATGCTAGTCACACGTTTACGACTGACCGTTCTATTGAAATAACCCAAAGGGACTCAATGTTTCAAAATACTCCAGCCGTTTACTTCAACGATAGCGAAATTGAAGTAGTTTGGTTGTTTTCTAGAAAGGCGGGATGGGAACTTCTTTTGATTGGGATGGCCGCGATTAGTTGTAGGTGATATTCAACTGAAATAGGATTGTTCGAAGAAGTTGGATATTAGTAGGAATTTTTGTTGTATTACTCGAAATCTATCAGATTATCTTTTTCACTTCAAATCTTATTAAGGTACATTTTTACGTAAACGTCGTTAAGCCTTTCAAGCATGGTTAACATCTGAATGTAGACTAATCGGAGTATACCTTGGCACACACGTTTACGCAGACAGCCTATCTCAGTGTGATCAATATATGATATAAAAAATTGCCACTCACAACTAGTAACACGACGATTAAAAGAGCAATAATGAAGGTCAGACGTACACAGGGCTGAGTAGACACACAAGCAAGCACACAACACCGCTCGTACTGTTGACAGTGGTAATCGGAATCAAAAGAGCAAGTGTGACTTGTAAAAATCAGCGTGTATTTCATGTATACCGTTGTTGAAATTCTCCAACCACACCTACATTTGTATAATAGGAGTTGACCAAGCAATACTTTAGTCTCATGTATCGCAAAATATTATCAGTATAGTGTAATGAGTATTGCTGAACCGTCTACCAAAAGTGTTGTCCTGACTTCAAAAGAACAAGCAGATGGCACTGGTATTGCTTGCTATTTTCCTGGGAGACAGTCATATAAGGCTTTCGAACATTCGGATGTCCATCTTCCACTAGCTTCCTATGATATTTTGAACACTCCCCTTAAGCTCAAAAGTGTGGCATGAACTGCAGCAAAATTGTCTCAACTCAGATGCCAGTACCCCACAGTCGAACAGACTGACATGGCATGATATCAGTAAGCTTTGAGTGAATGACTTTAAACACGGTCTTCCCGGGGTTCTGTTTGTTTCGATCTTCACAATGAGGTAGTAAATTTCACATTATTTTGTCATCAAAAGTATGCTTTGGGAGAGAGCGCCGGCAAAAAATAGATATCACCACTAGAAACAGCAAGGTACTCTGGTGTTGATTCATTCCGAGGATACCGGGCAAAGCACCCGGTTAAACGAAGTCGACAGTAACCACACTGCACCCCAGTGGAAGAGGTTTTTGGCTTTCTTGTTACACATATCTTTAGTAAATAGAGAACTTTTACGTCAGTCAGTTTGGATCACATGATGTTAACAACGTTGACGTAGATACTAATAATAGCAACAGTAGCATCGTTAATTACCTGGCAGTCGGTTTAGATTGCCTGTTTGCATCAGAATCAAAATCGCCTCCTAGTCATCAGTAATCGAAATAGCGTTCAACAAGTTAATGATTTCTGTGATTTCGAATCGAAGAGAAGTCCTAATCTAGGGATCATCGACTGGAGTTAACAGACAGTTACTGTATCTCCTCTGGAGACGATCAGGCAACTTGATCATCACTAACAAGCAAAAGTGATTGGGCAATCACATGCGATGATAATTCGGTCATGTCTAATGTGAGGTCAGTTGCGCAATAGTCAACACGGTTGCCCCATCAAAACGTGGCCGGAGTTCTAGTCCCGACAGTGGCAAGGAAATGCACTGTTGACGAGTTGTAACATAAGAGAAACTCGATTACAGTGCTTCTTTTTGAATGGGGCCGACTGGATTGTGTATGGAAATGCGACAGCTGCGAACAATTGTGGGCGGTATCGAATCCATATGAAAGTAATCTGTTGAAGTTTGTCGTGCTAGTATTATCACAAGTTACTGACTTGTTAAACGTTGTGACTGCTTGAAAAAAAGCAGCACCTGGGTCCTTATAATTATCCAAGCTTTGATACTACATACTTCCTCTATTGTTTCTGTTCTCCATTTCAGAACCTAATGTTGAACCGATATATTCGACTGATCGAGATGATATGCTGCTTAGTGACCATCACTTTATTTTGTGTTATACAACTGACATAAGATAATACTTATTACCTGAATCCAACGTTTATAAAGGTCCCCTCGAAAATCATGGCTTTCTGCTCACAGTGTTTGCGCCGTTTTATGAACATTTTGGATATGGCTGCAATTGGTTTTATTTTTGGAAGATTCAGTGATAGCTTAGCCGGTTTCTAAAGCCATTTTCAATTTTCTGCTGATCCACTAAACCACACACCCGTCCAATAGGCAGCTTGCTCGTTTTTCTTCTTACCTCAACCTTGTTCCTCATTGGTGTAACACTATACTGTTTTCAGTGCGCCGTTCATCCTATATAGCGATCCCCTTTGAGGTCCGATTCGTGTATTATTTTGAATTGCGTTGAATGCATTATTTGGTGCTCACGTGATAGCACGTACAAGTTTGCCTACGGTACTGTACGGTTGAGTTTTTCATGAAGAATCACGACTGAGGTTTGTTACATCTATCTCGTTTATTCTTGGTCCATTTGCTTTCATATAAGATCACTATCATTTCAGACCGTCTATACATGGATGAGTTGATTTACTGGTATTCCATCGTTGTTGATTCATCATATTTGCATACGAATAAGCTGAAGCCTTCCAGTTTCTCTTTGTTTGAGATGTAATTTATTTGTATGACTTACTGTTTGAATCATTTCAGGACCTACTCCACGACCTTGGTTCCCAAATTTCGCTCAATCCAAATGAATCAGGGTGCCCCGCATATCATGATTATTCAAACTGATAGGGGATATAACTGAATGGGGTACGTGTTGATCTACTAAGAAAGAACCACCGGAAGACGAACAGGTTGTTTTCCTTCTATAGTTAAGCGGATGACGCTGAATTAGCTGGTATGTTCCACTGCTGATATGCAACATGGGATTTCTGTTGACATAATTCAACTATCACTCACAAATGGTCTCAACTCTCGTATTTCTGCAAAATTTTAGATCAGAGATTTACAAAAAGAAACATCACATTCGAGTTTCGTTTTTATTGTCGTTCGTCAGTAGTGCACAATCCTGTGAAGCGAAGCTTTGAACTCATTTGACGTTTTCGCACACTATTACTGAAAAACAAATGTGTGTGTATATGATAATTTGGGTGTTCCTAATTTGAGACCAATGAAGCCGTTTTCATCACGGCTAATTCCTGAGAGTGTGACTGGTGTTCACATCAGAATTGTCATAAGGATAGGCACTGTTGATAAGCTCTAATAAGAGACATTTTGGTCTAATGTTTTTCTTCAATGAGGTTGGCTGGAAAGCTTGTTAGAATAGGAAAACTATGGTCAGTTGTGTGTAATATTCGAACTGATGGTACCTCAACTTTTTTATGTGAAACATAAGGCAATAACGGCTTTATAGAAATTGTATCAAATAGACTGTCCTCTGGACTTGAATGCTGGTACCTTGCAATAAACGGTTTTGTAAAAACAACCGGACCACTGGGTGGTCTTTTTCTGAACCGCATGTTAAGTACAAATATTGTAGCGAAAAGTCGTCTAGTAAAGCGCAATCTTTATTGCCCAACTCGCTAGTTACCATGCCACACGCGCGCACGCGATTTTGAGTCACAATTCCAGTCCACAACACCCCCTGGTTTCCGCTCGCACGTCGTGTGCACTTCTACCCGGTTTAGGTGTGTGATTGGCGCCTTCTATCTGGGGGTTTTCTGCCTGCTATTCCTCGTCCGTCAGTCCACTTTCGTTGAGCGTTGGCTTGTCCGATCGCTCGTGCTGTCCTCCGTCTATCAACCTTGGGCTTTGACCGTAATACACAGCTGTGTCGAGATATTCCTGAGAGTGTTGGAATAATCACGCCTTCAGTTTGGTCATCCGTCCTATTTCGGCTGCCACGTCTCGCCCGTTGGTCCGATCCGGTCGAGCGATGACTCATCCGGTCGCCCACGCCGTTCCCCATCCGCTCGCCGTGGGTTTTTGAACGCATCTCCCCCTGTGTTGGGGTATTCCGCCGAGAGCTGGAATGCTCGCACTTCCTGCCTGACAGTCCCTCACAATATATCTAGTTCGATCAGACAAAGTACACTCAAACTTATCTGAGTGAATCAGTTAGAAATATTTAACTGTTTAGGTACTGATCACGACAAATAACCTTATATTAGATGCATTTTTAACTGAAACCAGCTTTGTCCTGAAAACCGTAGCCTATTTCGGCTATCATTTCCCGCAATTGAAATTATGAACACAAAGATGTCATGGTTTCCTGTGAAAAAGCGGGAATCCAGTAGATTTCCCCGGGATTACAACTGTATACGGTGATTGTGTAATAAATGGACACAGTTTTATTCTCTCTCCAAGTAGGCTCGATGATTCAAAACTATCGTTGGGAAAGAGCTGGGAAATTCCGTCATAAGTTTTAGCAATCTTTTGCAGGCCAGCTAACTACTGTGCACTCCAGACAGTCGAACATAGGTGAAATCGACGAAAACGGAAATTCAGATATATGAAATGTTGGAGGCCTACATGGCTTTGGAATGTCGAATCCAGTTAGATTCGAGAATTTAAAACCGCCTTTTTTTTGCAAACATTACCCGAAGTTTGAGATTATGCTGCGATCTATATCTATCGGATTGTCCAGTCTTTCTTGTGTTTCGCTCTCAGGTTATCACCTGGGGAAAAGTATACATTAAATGGTGAAAATCCTCGTGAAAATTTCCCTTGTATGATGGGAGGATCGTTCCTCATCATATCGATACAATTACAGAGAATAGTATATAAACAAAACACAGAGGTTTAGCAAAACGTCATTGGATTACGTACAGTGTTGCACCACTTCCAAACAGCAATAGGTTAGTTATTCAAATAGCAGACCAGCAGAGTTAACGATGGATCAGTTGGAGTTCCATCCTTCATTACGTCAAAGGGTTATGAAATGAAGTTTAGATGGTTTGGAGGATTTGGATGATTCCAAACTTCAGCCTATAATTCAGTGACGTAATGGTGGGTGAAGCCCCAAACTATTTATCGTTAACTCTGCTGGTCTGCTGCTTGAATAACTAATCTATTGATGAGTGGTGTAACAACCTGTGTGATTCAATGACGTTCAGCTGAAACTCTTTGCGCTGTTTACATATTGTCTATGATATAATTGTACTGATCAGGTGATAAATGATCGTAAATATTTCTGTCGATCAAAACTGGCTCCCGAACATTTATTTGTCTACAGTATAGTCAAATTACGTTTTGATAATAGCAGTCTTAAGGCGATGATAAGCTTATTCATGAAAATACTTTTTATCTGAACGGCGCTAATCGATGTTCTACATTACACAAACACTTCTTTTCATTCCGCATAGACTGTATATTCAGAGATTATTCAAACTATTGTTTAAAGTAAGCATAAATCTCAAAAGAGGAAGATTCTTCTGGGACTATACAAAATTCCAAAAAACATAAGGTCTCTAGCTGGACTGAAGTCACGTGGGAACAGCAGTGAGCTCATCACGTGATTAAACACAAATGAATTCAATATCACAAAACCGAAAGCTTTTGTTTGCTAAAGCTACCACTATCGGAAAGTTTAAATCTATTTTACGGGTTTAAAAACAACTGTTTAAGAAGTTATTAATACCAGAGTAATGACAGTAACTGTGGAGGTTAGGAATTAGACTTCTACTTTGTCTCACTTGATATATAATATGCTGGTCATACACACCGCTGGGGATAAAGCGAGTTGGTTCAAATCTTAGGTTATCAGGCTAGTGGCTTCAATATTCTATTTCTTAATGAATCAAAGATGAGTATGATTCTCAAGCAAGAGTTTCACAGAAACCAGAGTCTGCATTAGAAATAATAACACTTATGATAATGTTAATGATTGCAATTATAGTGAAGTAGTTCCTTGGTTAAGCTAAATGATTAGGGTCAAAAGAGGAAGGATTTTGCAACACTTCGAACCCGCTGAAAAAGTTTCTATCAATACCTTCCCTTAACTCCGTTTTGTTCATGGTTCTGAAATTATACTTAGTGCTAAGATTATTACTAATGAAAGCAACAATAATAGGACAGTTTTGTGATTATCCAAATTTAGCAAGACTTTCTGAAAACTTTTATTAGGTTTACGGAATTTCATCGGTAATAAAAAGCACCGGCTTGCGTGAGGTGGATTTCTATTTTAAGACACACCACAATTGTGAGAAAACTATACATCAGATTGTCTGTAGGTTCAAGCAAAACAAAAATGACACTTCGAAGATCTTGTAACCGTGTGAAATATTGATGTGACGAACTTCTGAATACAACAGATGAGCACTGCATCCAAATGGGGAGCACATGTGTGTTGGTAAATCGATGAACCAAATGAGGAGGGATGATGCGACTTTTGACATCATGTGTAGAGAATCTCTACTTGATAACAACAGTTCATATCCGTTCAACAACAAGAGTGAAACAACTGTCTAATTTTTTCCAATGCAGCCTCGTTTGCTTGAAACGTATTGCCACTGTCTATGATGAGTTATCGAGGTGTTCATATGCGCCGCAGTGTTTGTGGTTTCAATCGTCGGATTATATAGAAGCTGTGGTGGGATACCATGAAAAACATCTACTTCATACCAGTTTTATTAATTTTAATGATCGGAAACATAGAAACTCTATGGCAATAATATTTTTTCACGGAGTGCCAACCTTTCCGTTTCATTCATGTGACATAGCATTTACTCAATCCAGCAACTTAGAAATAGGATTTGAAAAATCTTGTCTATTCTCATGAAAACGCAATCAAAGAGTCGATTTTTCCCTAGTCGTATAACAGTATTAACGATTAGAACAACTGGGCATTGATCGGAAGGAAGTCAACGAAATTTGATACATCTGAAAATCTATATCAACTGTCTAGGTTATCCAAAAATTGTTAATATCCTGAGAGGTTAGATTCATGTATGGGATGGCGACTGTAATTTTACATTACACAATACACTCCATATTTGGTTAATCATTCCACGTAACCGCGTTTTTTGCATTAACTTGCGTTTGACCATTAATGCACTGTTTTTGGCTATTGGCCTCTGGGTACAAGGTTGCGCAAATCTTTCCACTTATTGGGTAAAGTTGAGGTAGCTTGATATTCCATGTGTGTTGTACTATGATGATTCACTACAATATGACTTGACTACAAGGTTACTCGAGAACGAATACTGTTGAGCCTAGTACAGTTTGATTGGATTCATTTCCGTTAGGTTGACATCATACTGATCACTGAAGAGCAGATCTTTTGATCGATTTGCATTGACCACTTGCATTCCATCCTCGTCATCTTCTGTTAGTATTGTATCATCACCTTGGTTACGCGCTCAGTCGCTTGACCCAAAACCGAGAAATGAGAAGAGACGCGGCAGCATTGTTTATCGGACGAGCGAGACCAAACTTAGACCACAGAAGCTCTAGATTTTTAGGACAAAACGATTACCATAGATGGCCGACAGACACAAAGCGAATCAAATGAGACGGTCATATATGGCAGTCAGGGAGTCAGAACAAATCACATTACAGGGGGCGTCTGAAGGCAACGCAAGAAAATACAGTCCAGATAGCGCGCAGATGTTCGGCCGCACACCTGCAATGTGATTGGCTGAGTGTGATCATACCACCACCCACGACCATACCATCCGAGCTGGGCCGGCCGATCGATGTGGTGTG
>JTDE01021063.1:5214-26297 GCA_014338405.1 Paragonimus skrjabini miyazakii
AGCATATCTGTTCACGGCAGGCTTCTTAACCACTTTCGTCTGTTCCCACTATTCATTTGTTTTTCTCCTTTCGACACGAATTGAATAACGTGGTTCTCATTGTCACCTGTTGTGTCATTTACACCCTCTTCGCTCAAATGTTAGTTGCTCGTCTTGCACTTGCGAGTGTGCGGCCTCCAGATCGGCGAAAGAGGCGCATGCAATCGCATTATCTAAGTTCGGTTGATCTTTACTAGGACGGTACCACTTGTAACTGACTGATTGGTGTTCGTGGCTAGAGTGCACACTTTTTATGTTAACGTGTGGTACTGTGACATGCGCATAGTTGGAGCAATCTTTCACTGTTATTAGTGTGTTGTGCTCCAACACCAAAACTACCGCCAGTCTGCCTTTTTTCTGAAGAATGACGACCGTGTTGAGCATTCAAATTGCCGACCAGCACAATGACCTCCAATTTCTCGATCCACTTCAGAAGGGGTTGACGATGTCATTGTACATATTCTCGGTAGCTTCTGGACAGCTTTTTTGAGGGCTCACGCTGATATATTGAATAAAAAACGCTCTAATTATTTGCATTGTCACACTTTAACGAATATGCTAGGTCCAACAACACAAACTGCTGTTCACTGGGATATGATCGAACAAACTGTTCTGTTGCAACACAGTGAGATTCTCACTCCAGTTTAGACATAAGATTCAGTTTCGGCATCACGAGATATTTTAAGGGAGAATCGTTTAAATGGGTAGTGAACTAGAAGTGAACTTTTTTGAATAATAGTGCTGGAATCGTGGATTCACGTCTCTGAGACAAAGGATGCACCATGCTTCAGAAAGTAATAACCGGAGTAACTTGTTAGGCTACTCGTGGGAGTGTGCGGATATTAAGATCATAATTGTTTGCCAGTTTTTGTTTTGGAATACGGTTATAATCCGATGGTGCAGGAAAAGCTGACAAATCAGGAGGGCAAAATGGAGCGAGAATATGCTAATGGCTGAACTGTGTCACTGTTGAGAGAACGATAACTTCGGAGACTCCCAGGTCGTTTGTTCCGCACAAGGTAATTGACTTGAGGGGCCCTAACCCTAGTGTCTGATTTAACGTCTGACCTGTAGCGCAACAGAAAATCGGATATTCTTTAGGAACTATTCAGAATCAATGACTCAACAGTCTGACCCACCTGACAGAGGCTTGCTTAAGCTGAGTGAATAAGGTAGTTATGTGTGATTCTGATCAAGCTAAGTAAATTTATTCGGAACTGCGTCGGACTTTAAATGATGGCGAACTTGTTTCGAACTTGTTAGATAGTACGTCGGCGGTTGTGGCTAATTGTTGGGTAGTCGGGGCGCCCTCTTTTTGAGGGTACATGTCTCAATCCCTTTCTTCGTGATTCGAAAGGCGACTGTGCCGAAACCGTAAAAGTAGTTGTGCTGTATGCCCATTGGATCGTGCCTCACTACCTAAGTACTCCTGTGCAGTCATTGGTACGAGGTACATTCTTCAGTGTAGTCGTTTTTCGCCGGACTGCTCCCATTTGTCGTCTCTGACATAGTTATACTTGATGTCTTAGCCGTCAGCGATACTACATAGAAGCCTGATGGTCACTTCAAGTTGGCTAAGCAGATCTGGATGTTTTTCTATCTGCATGGATACTTCGCATTCCATATAGGCACAGCTGAACGTCATTGCTGATTCGGGTCACGGGATACATCGCATACAGATCAGACAAGAGTCTACACTATCAGGTGACCGCACGGTTACGTGTAGGAACACTTACCACCGCGCACCGGAAGTGTTATCCGGCAGTCGGGTTTCGTGTTGCACGTTGAAGGTCGCACAGTCGAGCAATTTGCATTACTGGAACTTCTGTTATCTGGATGACCAAACCCGTGTTGTATTTGTGATCAGCCGCTTGCCGGGTTATCACTTCTATTGTAACAGCAACGACCGCGAACTCTGATTTTTTGGCTTTTTCATTTACCGTTCGATTTCGTTCATTCATGTGTGCGAGTAAACGATCTGTTGCATACGATTTCTCGAATTTTGCTTCTGTTTTTGCTTTCTATCTTCATTCATATTCTTAATTGAGAAGGCATGCATCAAGTTCCAGGAAGTAGCTTTCACGAAAACCGGTGAACTTCTGTTTACACCATTGGGAAGAATGTCTTCTTTTCTGTCCTCGGTATGTTTGTGGAGTATTACACCTAGTCTATTTTTCATAGCAATTCTTTGCAAGAGTGTGGTTTAGTGTAACAAGTCTATTTAATGCTGTCATCCGAAAGCACTGTTTGTGCGTTATACCTGTGGCGATGAACCATACTTCTTTTGCACACTTGAACAGAAGGTATATTGAAGATAGTTTGAAACGGTCCTGTGACACCGAACGGACACTTGACAATGTGTGTTGCTTCCCTCCAAGCACGTTCCACTTTCGCGCACGTGAACTAAGGAAATGTACGCTGTTGCAGAGTAATTAATGCATTTTATTGTTATCTTTTGCTTTCGGATACCGATTGTTCACGTGGATTTCGATGAAGACCTTGCACTTGTCCAGTCACCATGCCTCATTTGATTCCACGTTTTACCGTTATTCTTTCTGTCTACTCAGTCCACTTTCAGCGATCGGAGCATATTGACTGAAATACTTCACGATCGATTGAAATATGAACGTAATCGATTTTGCCTCATGGAGTTATACGAAAACGGTCCACTTGTACCGACTCGACAGTCAGTACAACTATGGATCAAGGAAAAAAAGGTTCCCAGATAAAGAGGCTCTTTCCGTCGACTTTGCGAACAAGTGCTGCTGCTTACGGTCTTTCCGCAAGCTTGTAGTCAGCTTATGTTCAACTTCTCTACAGTCGTTATCATATTCAGAGCCAGGCGGAATCGAGCGACACTCGTACATAAGACTTATCGACGTGACAGAAATCCTGGATAACAAACATACCTCCCAACCACTTATCATCTGAAGGAAGACGTCCAGACAGCATTAAAATCGTCCACTAGTTTAATAACGTCAAATTGTTTGGTTTGCCTCAGAAAATCAACGAGAGCGTACTATAACGCATTTTTGGTAGCATCCAAATAGCTGTCCGTTGTAGCATACGTCAACGCAATGAATACACAACGCTCTTCTGATTTGCGTTGGCAGATTTTAACCGGTGTATTGAGTGTGACAGCACACAAGCGACTGTTCGCTGGGATCCAATTGAACAAACATTGTTCTGTTCTGGAACTCTGTGCGATTTCCACCACAGCTTGATCACGAAACTCAGCTTCGGCATTACCAGAGGCCCTGATGGAGAAGCGCTTGGATCGAGAGTTATCCAGAGTTGAGCTTAAATGAATATCTGTTTAAACCGTAGACTAATGTCTCCAGCACACATCACATCCCACATTCGAGAGAGTACTTGCCAGGGCAGCTTGCTGACCATCTTGTCAGTGAGTTCGGGCATTGAAAATGCCAACGTTTGCCAGTCATCTTGGTTTTAGCAAGTGATTATCATCCGAGGGTACGGGGATGGCAGAAAACTTGGGAGGCAAAACAAAGGGAGAAGGTCGTGATGAGTGAATAATGTCACTGTCAGGGGGACGATAACTTCTGATACTTCTCGGTAGTTTATGCTGCAGAGCGGGGTTGACTTGAGCGACTCAACTTTGAGTCTCGGACTTAAAAGTCTAACCTACAAGACAACAGGATACAGAGTTTTCTTGAGGGACCGTACCCGGAGCCAATTGCTTTATAATCTGACTCGCCTGGCCCTACTTAGCACGGAGGTGCCGTGCGTAATATATTGGTGTCTGGTTCGGAGCACTTCCGATCACTAGATCTATTCGATGCTACGTCAAGCTTCTGGGTGATATTGGATGATACTTGACCGTATTGGATAATACACCGGCAGTCACGGCCAACCGTTGGGCGATCGGAAAGCTCTTTGTTTGTGTGGTACATTTTGTAACTCAACCTTGATTCTCAAGAAAGGAGTGCCGCGACTGTAAAAGGTAGTTTTGCTATATGGCCATAGGATCGTGCCTCACTGCCTAGACATTTAGTCAGTACTGCGATACAGTCCTATAGTTTCATCTGCTTTTCTTCTGACTGGTACCCGTTGGCTTGCTTGACAAGGTTGCACGTAGCAGGACCGAAGTCGTAGTCAGCATAGCCCTCCGGATCGATGCACTGCACAAGCCCGACCACCACGTCAAGTAGCATTGTTGTGCTCAGCATGTGGAGATTGCCTTGTCAATTTCACATTGTGGTCTTTCTGTTTGAGCGCTCTGTCGACCGGCAAGTTATTTGTAATTCTCTCTTCCTATATAGGTTTTTCTTCTTCGTGGTTGTATGGCACCTAAGCATCAGTGTGAACCACTGGTATATTGCTGTCTATAATGATGATGACCTCATCCCGTGGTTTGGATTTCCGAGACTCATTGTTTACTGAAGATTTGGCAGTCGATTCTTTCCATTATCTGTTCGTATTCACGTTTCCATGTAGTTTTCCTTACGTCTTCTTTTCACGCCAGATCATGCGATTGTTGAATCGTGATTTCAATTTTCGGCGGTTTTGTTTGGTAAGCAAAGGCAGCCGAGTGATACGTCATCACTCATTCTGGTCGCGCATCAAACAACTTGGCAATCAGACGGGGATTTCCGTATTCAGTTTTATTACGCAGAACAAGTAAGAAATGTGATTTTGTTAAAGTTGACAATATCTTGTACAGTTTCCTGTGTTGCACATGCGCACATCTCAGGGATTTATTATGATTAATATTCTGTAGAAAACTGCGCAGTCCGTGAATTTAATATACTTTACCTTCTTTCTGTTATGGCCACATTCTAAAGAGATTCGCTGTCTTTTTCCACGGGGTTGTTTGTTGTTGTGAGGCACTTCCGTCCCATGGGGTCTGGTGAAGGTGAGTGCGATTCAGTAAGCAAGACAACGCTGCCTTATAATTTGCATCGAAATAGACATGCACTTTTGCTTAATAGTTCGGAATAATCAGAGCTGTGCTTAGTCCCTTGAAGTACTACATTCTGTCCGAACGAAAATATACCTTCGGTTGTTGCCTGTTCCCACCGTGTGAGGGTTGTGCGATCATTGTATCTTGATGAAAGACTGTACATTGAGATGAACTAACAAGCGCAAGCCGTTCTAACTTAAATGACTGTGATCACACGCCGGTTAAGATATTGTCACGCAAACTAGAACAGAACAGTATAACCCATCTTTTTGGTTTGGCTCACGACCACTTGGAGATGGATAAAATGAGGACAAAATTGTGTTTTATGGAACACCGTTCGTTCAGTTCAGTGTTTTGAGGTCTTCCTAGAATTAGCCTGGCATGACTTGCTTCTCTTTGTGTCAGTGAAGGGGCCTTTGACTCGCGTTGCAACCGGGTCACTTAACAGTAATTCCGAGTACTGTGATCAGCGTACTAAATTGATCAGGTTCTCTACCCACTCATTTGTTTCAAGCGTCGTTTAAGAAGCATTAGTTTCGCGTGGCTTTTGTTATAACACTTGCTTCATATGTCTCGGTTTAGTTTCGTTCGTTGAGCGTGGATAAGATTTTGGTTTGCCATTGCGTTGTTTTAAGGTCGCTTATAAACTAACCCACGTTTTTACTGCCCTCTCATCAAATTGGTTTGTAAGCTGGATTTGGCTCAGCGAAGCTGCCTTACTGCTTTCGATGCAATTTCAAGGACTCCTTTTGTGACTCTGTAAAGTTTGTTTATTCAACGAAGGTATGTATGTCGTAAAAGTGTTTCTTGGACGGGAGTGTTTCTTTCCAGAGGAAGCGCTACTGAGCGATTTCTGGAAACTAACACAGTAGGATACCCTTACCCCTGGACGCCTATTAATTATTGTGTCATTCACGTTGCACAGACGTTGGGTGTAATGGTATACGAATTGGTAAGGGGATTTCTCTAGTTATTCTAAGACGGGATAACAAATCGCATCACAGAGTAATATTCAGCAACGTATTTAGCTGAACTACCGGAATCTGACGAGGGCTGCAGTGAAAGTTGCCAACATTGGTCGCGCATTTCCCTCAGTTTATAACAGAGTACGAATTTGAGCTCACTGACTCTCGTTACAATGTAAACTGTTTTGTCATTATACCCAGAGTATTCATAAAAGTCATGGTTGCAAACAGCTGTTTTCGGTAATTCTCATCAGGCATATACAATTACAAGCGATTAATTTGACTTATATATAAAACAGGAATATGGTTATACGCAACGTTATTAGAATCTGTGGATGACTGTCTACCCGGGTGGTGGCGGGTTTGTTTGTGTGAGTGTGTGTGTTGTGTTTACATGGATGATGTGACCGGTGTGTGATAACGTGTGTAGTATCGGGTTACTGGGACATAGGGATTCGGACGGTTTACACATGGTTGGCCACGGGAGGTGTAGGGCCTGGACGAATTTCTTTTGGGCGCACAGTTGGGGGTTGTAAAGTTTGATAGCGATTGCCTCTGCAGTAGACAGGAGTCTCGCCATGACAACTCGGGAATGAACGTGGGGCACTCTGTAGATAATTTTGAACGCTCTGTCCGGCGTGATTTGATGACCTGTGTCGATCAGATGCGACCCGATGGCACTTGAGATTGGTTTCGTCATGCCGTTCCGTAGCCATTTGAGAAGGTGTTCACGGATCTTGTCTGACAGTCGCCGAGTAGTTTTCCCAACGTAACCGGCTTGACAACAGCAGGTGGGAGAGTAAATACAAAATGACGAAGAAAACCTAGGCAAACTATCTTTCAGTTGTGACACCCACACCGGTCGGCTCTTGAATGAGATGATCATTCGTGCGGCATTGTATGTCTTGGCCAATGCATTTGTCAGCCTACGACTGATCAGTTCACTAGCTGCATCACCTTTAAATGTCAGACTGACAAAAATCGGCTTTTTCTCTACTGTTTCCCTTATTGGCTGAGTATCTTTGCATGTCATATTCTTTCCTGTAAATCTTTCTGGATACCCATTCTGGCTCAAAATATCTCGAATTTGTTGAAATTCGTTGTCTATCGTGTCTGCCGTGCATATCCTTTTTGCTCTGTCGGTTAGACAGACAATCAAATTTCTCTTCTGCTTTAGTGGAGCAAAGCTTAGAAAATTGGTATACTGCCCCGTCCACGTCTTCTTTCTATGAATGGGTCTCTGAAGGGAACCATCCGGTCTACGTTGCAATAAGACATCAAGGAAAGACAAACTAGCATCTTTCTCTTCCTCCAGAGTGAATTGTATATTCAGGTGTGCACGATTAAATTGCAGTAGAAGGCCTTTGTGTGTCAGTAGAGTCTTTGATCACACCGAATATGTCATCTACATAGCGTCTATAGAACAGAAATTCGGAGATTGTGGGTCCTAACTGATTCAGCTCCACTTTGGCCATAAATATGTCTGCGAGCAACGGGCCTAGTGGGGACCCCATGGCTACCCCATCTTTCTGTCTATAGATCTCACCATTGAACTGAAATTGGACGTTGGATGTGCAAAACAACAACAGTTCCTTCAAATTTACGACCGGAATACCAATTTCTATTTGATTTGCTTCTATGTAGTTACATAAGTATTCTATTGTTTCTTTAAGCGGCACGTTTGTGAATAATGACGTGACATCTAGGGAAATCATCTGGTGATTCTTAATGTTCAGCGAGTCGACAGAGTCCACAAACTGAAATGTATCTTTCAGGCTAAATGGAGTTATTCTTGCTCTGACGGGTTCAAGTATTTGAACGAGCCATCTGGCTAGACTGTGATAAGGCGAATTGTTCATGTCGAGAATTGGGCGTAATGGCAATCCATCTTTATGGACTTTGGGGAGTCCATACAGTCTTGGAATAATCGTACCGATCGGTCTGGTTCTTTCAAAAGTAACTGCATCAATCAAGTCAGTCTGCTTCATCTGACGAAGTAGCTTGGATAGGCTCTTTTCAATTGATGTTGTCTTATCTTTCTCCGATTCCATCTTTCTGAAGTTCGATTGGTCAGACAAAATGTGAAGCATCTTGTTAACATAATCCGTTTTGTCTAATAAAACGTCATCACACACCGGTCACATGATCCATGTAAACACAACACACACACCCACACAAACACCCGCCACCACCCGGGTAGACAGTCATCCACAGATTCTAATAACGTTGCGTATAACCGTATTCCTGTTTTGTATATAAGTCAAATTAATCGCTTGTAATTGTATATGCCTGATGAGAATTACCGAAAACAGCTGTTTGCAACCTTGACTTTTAATGTAAACTGTATGTAGTGAACTTTATCCAACTTTTTGGAGACGTGGATGGACGCACACTTCCACCTAATCCACCAATCGCCAGTACTACAGCACATGTCGTTTAATGGCTCCAACTGCTCACTAAGTGTGTTTCTACTAACTCCCGATAAGTAAATGTCAGATCGTTGGAGCGCTTTGATTCGGATTAGTTTAGCCAACTTGTCAGCTTGGACTAAAACAACATAATGACCATGAAACTACTGTATCTTGACAGTGTTGACTGAATTAGCTTGTCTAATAGGTTAACTAAGTGGTCAGAAAGTTGACCGAACGAATAACATGAAGTTTTTCAATCTCTTCCCGAGTTACCATAAATGCTGTGGTATGGTACATCAAATAGATTGGGTAGCTGGTTACGATGTGATAAATTAACAAGAAACAGTCCTGTAGTTCGGACACTAATGTTCTGTTTGTAAGTGTTCTCCAGACAGGATTTCAAAGTGGTTCACATTCGACTTTTAGTACGCTATTCAAAATTGATTGAATGCTACTGACAACCTTTTGGCAGTTTGTGTGTTTCTCGACAGATAATCTGTACCTCATACTTGGGTTGTTGAAAGTCGGGTGATCGACTGTAGCGCGTGTACCTAAAGTGCGCTTTCCTCCGCTGTTACCGAAGTGCACTGAATATCACTATTGTTTAATAAGTCAGCTTTTGGTTGCAAACTCCTTAAACAGGGGTACATGTAATGTCACCGTGAATATCAATGTCTGGATACACTCTCACGCCGTCAGGCTTATTCGTTTAGTACACCCACCATAGCTGTCTGTCACATATGATTGAAAGTGCCCGATAATTTTTCGTGACATATTTAGCAGCCTTTCAGTCATTTTTAGTTATTTCCAGCGAACCCAATCTATCTCCTTGCTCTCGATCATGTTCCATGACCCAGATACATGAAAGCGGTTAAATTTGTGTACGCCTGCATTTAGCGAGGACTTATGACTTAATTGCTTCCAAATTAGTTTCATTAATCGGCGTTCGCTGCATGCCCATTTCTGGATTTCCATCGCCTGACTCTCGCGGGTTGGACCTCTGTACTGCTGGTCCGCGCCATCCAATTGCTAGGTTTTGTTCTATGCTGCATACGTTAGCAAACTCCTCGTCTGTCATGTAAATCAGCTTAACTACCGGTCACCTTTTGAGTGAACCAACTCGCGGTTGTCTCCAGCCTCATTTATAGTGGCTATCAGTTTAGTTTCAAACGAGATGTAGTTGTAAAAAATCAGGACTTCGGCTGGATTCGAACTGGCGACAGAAACAGCATATTCGAAGTAGTGGTTCCCAGATTTAAAGAAGGCATGGCTAAACGCGGCAAGCGCCTTACCAGCTGAACTGCGAAGCCATGCCAGGAGATCGGGAATTTCACATTTGGATTCTGTTATCCGCCCGTCCCAGTGTTCCATATGAAATCCACCAAATGATCTAGAGGATCGACTGCTTCGGCAAGATTTCTCAAAAGGTTCACGCTGGAATCTAACATCGTCACTTTTGGGCATAGAAATTATGAGTAGTTTGGCAGATGGCACGATTTAGGTGAGACTCGGTTGCGGAAAATCAGGGCTTCTGTTGATTTCAAAATGTGACATTTCCGAGCTCCTGGCGTGACTTTGTAGCTCAGCTAGTCGGGCACTTACCGCGTTTGGACATATTGTTACTGTCGCCCGTCCGAATCCAGCCGAAGCCCATATTCTTCACAACTGAGTTTCATATAAATCATCAAATCTGTCAAATTATTCATTAGTTTGGTTTTAGTCCACTAATAGTGATATTCAACTTCCCTAAAATTTGTAGCGGCTGCAGCGTACAATCCATTAGTCTTCTTCGAGTCTGTACGCGATTGTTAGCGACCTGTCTGTTTAATATAACGTCCTAGCAGCCTTCGTTTTTGGTGTACTCGCATATTCGTGGTACACTGGGAGGGTTGTTCTTTACAGCTTGGCTAATGTTAAGCAGTTCCCGACTACCGAAACTGGATGAATGTTCTTTTTTTCGATTGATGTTTGCATTTTACATAATACGTCATAGCCTTACTTATAATTGTGGACGCTTTCTTGAGTATTTAGCTCCATGCATCTCACTGTTCCCTATTTCTCATTGTTTGCACCTTGGTCACAACTTGTTTTTTGTTAGTCGTGCGCTTCTTACTCGCTGCTCACAGTTTGCTGATTGATGGAGATGTTGGTCCTTTCACTGTTACAGTAGCGATGACGATGTGTTCATGCTCTACATGGCCCTCTGGTCCGGACCACAGTGCTATCTGGTCTCTAATGATGAATTTAAACAGCACCGATACACGGTCGGCTCTCAGTTGGGCTTGCAGCTATTGCAATGGCAAGCGGTGCGTCAAATCGCGTTTGTGCGCGGACGAACCAAATCGTATGTGGTAAGTCTTACCCGAACCTCAGCTGATCATTGTTCAATTACTACAGTTTATGTTAAGAAGTGTTCAGTGTGTTTTGCCAATTTATCCTTGTATATTAAGTAAACGGAGACGTTTTACTTCAATCGTTAACTTCAGACGGATGCTGGTGCGTAATAGCATCCTATTAATCAGGTTACGCATAATGGGGACTTCTTGATTACTCACAGTGCCGGTTGGATATGCAGTCTGAGGGCGGCGTAGTGTATTTATCAGCACGTCTACACCTAGACTGCTGTGTGTTCTGTACTTGTACACTGTGAGAAGTTTGGTGCCGTAGGTTACCTCTGAGTTACTGAGCGATAGACTGTTCGGACTTAGTTTAGCCTCATTTTCAGTTGTCTTCCGCGGCACATTTTTGTAACCTGGTTTTTAAGGTTGGTCCTGCAGCTACTGCAAATAACGATGACTCAAGCGAAACATGTGCGACCGAATGGAGGGGCTAGGTTCGTAATAAGACGTTCGTGGGCAATCCATTCCTGGTATGCTCATGCCACAGTTACTATCACCACTACTTGTTAGGAGGGCCGGCGATGCGGCACGATGGCACAAGCCGCGTTGTAATTTCGAATGGTCGTAGAATGGAAGTAAACAGACATTTACCGACTTCATTTCTAGAAACCATTCGAGTGGTCAGAGTACTGCAAGTGACTGGTGTCTGGCTAGCCACATCGCCATTTTCAAAAAGTCACGTACTCTGTATGCAGACCACAGCAACTAGCTTGATTCTTGCTTCTTAAGACCTGCTTGCAAACATTATACTTAGCGAACTAAGCACAACGCATCTTCACGCTTGAACTCCGCCATTCATATGGCAAACTAGCAAATGCTGCCTTTTGGTTTATTATACAAGCCGTTGATAAAGCTTTGTCATCGGGCCAAGTTAAGATTTATGGTAGCTTGCCGTTAATCTTCAGTGAGATGCGGTACTATTGTTTATCATCTTCTTTCCTGTTCAACTTTGATCCTGGGATGTGCCCAACAGACTGCGAAAGATTATGTGAAACTAATCCTAGGCACTCGAATTCGAGACATTGGTGTACTCTGTGAAAGTCCACAAATACGCAGGACGTCTTACACCAGAGGTTTCAATTCATCAGCCAGGTATGACCTTTCGCCCTCTAAATGTAAAGTGTTGTTGCAAGATTGATAAACCTTTGTGCTTACCATCCCGGTGATGAGCAGTTGAATGCAGTCGAATATTTGAGGCACTTGATGGAAAGTGATACAGTTAAATCGTAGACGACGTTCATCAACTTACGCCATCTTCGGCTCTGGCATGATCTCACTTTGCGAAAAGCCGAGTGCATTATGTCACCGTACCAGCAGCTGTTGTATGGCTGCGAAACTCAGTCGATCTCTGCGGAGGATGTCTACTATGTCCGTTTTTGACGATCGGTCTCAACCTAACATTAGCGGGGTGCTGCGGGAACACCGTACCAGCAATGATAAAGTTCGCCGATGTCTTCAAATCAGACAGACCGTTGGCCCCTGAGCGTGATGTTCTTTTCTCATAGGCTTTGTTGGCTTGGCATGTTTTACCAGTGCTAACTCACTGCTTTCCACATCATCCTTTTGTGAGTTCAGGGCATAAGGGATTGTTTGATGCCAAGCATCTTATTGGTATTCGGACCATAAAGACCTTTACATGGAAACGCGTTATTATTGCTTGACTTGTTCCCATCTTTTTGGCTGGGATCCGAAGGACAATGACCACTCGTGTTTGTGTCGCGGTTTGATATGGCATTCGAGACAATGTTGATAATCTGTTTGTTTACCGAGCTGACGTATTTTCCTTTATTCCACCTCATTCTGCTCACTCCTTATATGCAACCTTTTTTCTGTGTTGTGATACGGTTGTGTTGCTTTGACCATGTAGAATTTATGTTTGTAAGTGAACTACAGTTGAACAGCAATGTACTGTCGCTTTAAGTATATTGACCTTTCGTCACACATGTGTGGTTCAATGTTTGGTCAGAAAAAGTTACGGTTATGGGTTCAGATTACCCTATACAACATATGATCGGACTACAGAGTTTCCTACATACAACTGCTGATTTTTATGATGCATTTGTAGGTGAGTGGTATAAAACAGCTTCAGTTGAAACATCCCTCTATTCGTACTTCTTTTATGTAGGCACCACTCCGGCACGAAACTCGAGTGCACGGGACGATGGCTACCGGTTGGCACATACCTTACGACAACAAAGCTCAGCGGCGCTCTTACGTCCCCCCAAATTTGTGGTTATGCGTGAGACCTCATCCCGTCATGGACGATAGTGGCGCCTAATCAGAAGTCATCGGTATCGTGAACAATTGTATTGCGCAGTCGGGTGATTGGATGTTCAGGTGCTCAGTTTCGTTTCTAAACTGGCCTCTGTATACGCAGTACACGTTTTTCACCCTACTTTTATTGGTCTGTCCGTTATACATTGATGAACTGGTGCGCTATGTTGAGTACTATTCAAGTCATACCAGTTAGCCATAATACTCGACAACAGAGGAGCAAGTGTTCGATATACATCATTATCATCTTCATAAAACAATTATCGCCCGAAGGCATATGGAAGGCAGAAAACATGAGGGGTAAACTAGTACGAGGAAGTGTTGGGTGAATAATGCCACTGTCGGGAGAACCATAACTTCTCGATCGTTTATGTCTCGGAAGGGAGTTGACTTGAGGGACCCCACCACGAGTCTCTGACTCAAAAGTGTAACCTGCGAGACATGATATAAGGCTTTGGAGGACCCTACACGGAGCCAATAAATCAAGAGTCTGACTCACTTGGCAGTGAGGGGCTTGCCTAACCCTAGGGCGCAGTGAATAAGACATTGATGTCTCATTCTGAATACTGCTGTGTGCAGTTGATCTACTCGAAGCTACATCAGGCTTTTGAGAGATAACCAATGTTTTTCGACCGTATTGGATAATACGCCAGCAATCACGGTCAACCGTTGGGCGATCGGAGTGCGCTTTTTTTTGAGGGTACCTTTTCTAACCCCCTTTTTCCTGATACGGAAGACAGCAGTGCCGCAACTATGAAAATAGTTCTGCTGTATGCCCATAGGATCGTGCCTCACTACCTAAGCACTCCTACGTGGTCAGTAGTGCGACATACAATCCTATGTGTTTAATTGCTTTTTGTCTGACTGCCCTCCTTTGGCCTGTCTGACAAAGTTCCACCTGGAAGGACCGGAGTCCTAGTCAGCAAAGCCCGCCGGATCAAAACAGCACACAAACCTGACCACCTCGCCAAGGTAGTAGTATAGGTCAGGGTTCGATATACAGCGATAGCAATGACGATCTTAGGCCACATACAGAATTCCTAGGTGTTCACTGGGTAATATACTTCAAAAGTTACATTTCGAACGGCAGGGTTGTGAGAAATGAAATCGGGGCTGGCCGTAATAGTCTGCCTAAGTTGAAACATCTCAGTTTGAAAGTTGTTTGTATGATTACAGCTAAAGATTTCATTCTACAGTTTCGAAGCGGGGCTGCCACAGTTTGTGTGGCAGTTAAGCATCAATATGAACCACTGATGTGTTGCTGTCTATGATGATGCCGCAGATTGCGATCCTGGGACTTCGGGTTTAACGTATGCATCGCAGTGACGGTGAGAAGGTTGGGGGACATGTTTATTTGGGACAAAATTGTTCACCAAATGCGGTTAGCATCTGCTAGTCCGAGGTGCTTCTTGCGTCGGTCTGATACCGTCTCTCATCAGAGCAGGGTGTTAGTGTTCTCACAAGTCGTTGTCTACACAGCATCATCCGTGTAGTGGCGGCAGCACGTGAGCGACAAGTTCAGCGACGTCTTGAGGGTGGATAACATGCTGTCCTATCAAATAGCTTTTCTATGCTTGCCTAGCCGGCTGTGATAGTTCCGTTTTACTATTCTTGCACAGACTGTCTTCCAGAAAATGAAAATCACATGCAAATAAAAAACCGAAACCGTGTGTCTCATAGGATTTTTCTGATTACCGCCGTACGCTTCCTCGCAAGCGTTTCCCTATTTCGTTTAATGACTTTTTGCCCATTTTACTGTTTTCTGTTGACATCCAATCTGATCCAAGACTTGCGTACATAATAATAGTACTGTCAAAACTCTAAAGAATGGTTGGGTCGTTTGTTAACCTCAGCATACCATGTACGCTTAACTGAGACCCTAAGTCATCCACGAAAGACTCGATGGTCAACGGAGGGCACAACAAAAAGCACTCGGAAATATGACCAACAACAATACGTGGCGGAGCGGATGTTGTTGTCTGACATAACTATCACTGAAGTAAGGTTAATAAATGAGACAGGACAGCGAACGTGATCCTGCGTGTCGGTCACCAACAAAGTCTTCCCTCTTTTATCGTTGACTTTAGCTATAAGGCGGTTAAGCACCGGTACCAGCAGCGAATAAACTTCCGTGGCACAGGCATTTAGAAGATTCAACATCGTTCTTCTTCATCTCCACACATTGCGCCAATCAACTAGACTGGGCGCGGTGGCATGTTCAGTGTGCAATTCACAAACACGCGCGTGTACACAGTGAACTTTAAGTCCACGATTGCCAACTCACTCAATTCCAAATGAAAGCTTGACGTAAGTCACTGACGCACAAACATTCACAGACAACGGATCGTCTCGGTATTACAGACGGAGACCATCCATCCGTGCTGGGTTCCCAAATTCAAGAAAGGTACCAGGAGCTCTTGCAAAAACCATAGGAGAATAAGTTTGACCCCAGTCATTTCTAGGGTTCTGGCCTCCATTATACATCGTCGACTCACTGCAGTTCGGGAGTTAAACATCAGAGAAGAACAGGCAGGATTTCGTCCTGGCCGGGGATGTGTAGATCATATTTTTACCCTTCGTCAAATTTTGGAGCAGCGTCATGTATACCGCCGGCTAACAATTGCCATATTTCTCGACTTTAAAGGTGCATTCGATTCGGTGGATCGATCTACACTTTTAGAGTCGCTTAAACGCAAGGGTGTACCGACCAAGTATGTGAACATACTGTCGGCGCCTTATTCCCATACTTCAGCCCAGGATTTACGGTGACTTATCTGACAGTTTCAGCACCATGAGCGGCGTACGTCAAGGCTGTCTCCTTTCACCATTTTTTTCAATTTCGTTATGTACGAAATAATGGAAGACTGTTTGCGTCACTCAAATGATGCCGGTGTGGACCTCCTACCTGGTGGGAGGCTGACTGATCTTGATTATGCTGACGATAAGGTGTTGCTGTTTGACAACTTCCAGACGGCGCAAGCAATGCCGAACGCAATTTCACGTTCTGCTAAGTACTTCGGAATGCGCTTTGCAGCCTCAAAATGCAAAGTGCTTCTTTAAGATTGCTGTGATTACGTAGATTTAATGTTAGATAACGAAGTCATGGAGGTTGTTGACCGATTTGTATACCTGGGAAGCTGCATCAGCGAGGGTGGCGGAGGTGTAGGGAATGAAATAGAGGCGCGTATTTCCAAGGCTAGAGCGGTGTTCGCTAATTTGAGACACCTATGGCGACAGAAAGGCATCTCTCTGAAACTTAAGGGTCGTGTATATCGGACAACAGTGTATTACTTTACGGCAGCGAAACCTAGGTTCTCAGGGTAGAAGACTTGAATCGTCTTCAGGTATTTGACCACCGATGTCTGCGTTCAATCGCTCGTATCGAATGGCACCAACGAGTAAGAAACGAGGAGGTTAGGAAGCGGGTGTTTGGCACTGATTGTCAAACGAGATCTTTTGTTCAATCCTGACACTTGCACAGACTTCGGATGCCAGCTAGTCGTCTGCCACACCGAGCACTGTTTGCAGACGCTGCGGTCGATTGGCGTAAGGTGGACGGATGATGACCCGGCGTAGACAAATGAAATCGTTCACGAAGGGGTTGGCTACTGTAGATCGGATTCGTCTTCCGGGCTGGAGCCCTCGCAACTCAGAGTCGGTGGCTTGAGACGTTAAGTGAGATGGCAGCTAACCAAGCTCAGTGGCGTGAATGTTGTCGTTGTTTGACCGAGTTGTCTGTGTAGTAATTGCATTTAATGACGCGGGGCAGTGAAAGCCGCCTTACTTTGACTTACAGCTCGTTTGTTTGTTTGCAAGGTGTAGGCGCCTTAATGTTGTATGTTTGAATGTCGACGTAGCTATTTTTTAATGATCAGGTTCTTTTTTCTTCTCTCGTTCTACATAGGGTTTTTCTTTTTCCCTCTTGGTTGTGTGGCAGTTAACCTTCAGTGATGACAGGTAATTCAGCTCGTGGTGACAAACACACATCTTTTGGCAGCTGACAACTGAACTTTGAGTTACCAGAATCCACAGACAGATCAGTTGACGAAGCACGCACAATGAAATAGTTCGGTATTGTGAAACGTTTGAGTTGTGCGCCAACCGACTTTCTCGAACTCTAAAGCTTGACAATCAACAGAACATTTACCATGCTATTTCGAGCAAGAGATAAGTGTAACCACTGCTACCAATCGCGATGGGAGCGGTATGATGACCTTTTCAAACAATAAAAATTTTATGTAGAAGAATCGAAGACGAGGTTCATGGGTCTCAAAAAAAAAGAACAACAAAACAAGAACGCTACGGCACAATCACAGATAGGAATAAAAACTGTCCAATCCTTGCCCTATTTCCCAAATCGCCGCACCTGTCCCCAAACTTTCGATCAAAGCGATGCGCCTGGCCACTGACATCAACGTTGGATAATAGACGTAGTGATCGTGACCCTCCGCGTCCCTGTAATTTGTGGACAGGCGATGAAACAAAGTGACTTGGTCAAAGTAAGAGTGAAATGAAGTCTAAGAAATACTTTATGCATTTCAGAAAGTGAACATTCAATAGTAACATAATTACGCCTTCGGCAGACAAAACAGAAAGTTATCGGTACAGTCTTAACAGCCAATTCTTCTGTGGAAAAAAATGGCACAAGAAGTCATACTATGTACGGTGGTAACAAAATAAACATCGACGTATGTATGTTCGTGACGAACATTTCTAGGTGGGGATACACATATCACACATATCAGTATAAACAGCGGGATTAAAATTGAAACACGATCTGCGAGTTGTATTGTGTTGAGACGAGAGCCTGAAGTGAGAAACCTCACATTCACTGAACAAACATTTACTGAAGAGGAACACAGTTAATAGGGGATTAAATTGTGGGGGTTTAAACGAACCATAGAAGAACGTGAGGATACTAACCCCAATGGAAACATTAATAGTGCGATACCTTGTTATCTGCGGTGTAAGACAGAACCTAAGTATTTTACAGGTTTTGATCCAGTTTTCAACTCGCAGCCATGGACAATCAATAAAAATCCGTGACAACTCGTTCCTACAGCATGATAAACTGGAACCAGTGGTGACCATAATAACCAGTATTTTTGGTATCATTCGCACTTCATCGTACATTTTTGATGTTTTTACACTTCAGCATACTTTTGTTTTGTTCAGATTAATTTGTCACTCCTGTCCTGCAGCTAAAACCACAACTCGCTTCGTGCCCTTCTTTGTATCTTATTTTTTAAGGTCCGTTACAATACACACGGTAAACATGCTGAGTGTTTGTTTTTATTATCATAGCAGGAATCGAACAGAATATCACTGTTCGGCCAGTACAACAAACCAGTACATTCAAACGTAGTAAGTGACAAGAAATATGTGTCGGACCAACTGGCCGTTTCGATGAGACCATTTCACATGGCGATCGGGGGATATATTTGGAGGCCACAAGCTGCGTAGTGTAATACAAACGGGTCCTTTCAAATGGACACAAAGCTCACCTAAACAAGAAACCACTCTAGGGGCACCCGAATCCATGAGATGTGAGGAAAGTTTCATTTTTTAGACGTGCCAGCTACAAACGATTAAAAAAATTGCCCAATGGTATTACGGAAACCGGTTTAAAATCGATATATCTTCGCTGAAGCATTTAAAGGCACTGTAATCTATGAGACAAGCGACTTTCCCGAGTTTAATACCCGAAGACGACAAAACTGAACAGGCTAACGTGTCGACGATATACGAACTGATAGATCCTCGTGGTTAATCTTCGACGCAAAGCAAGCAAACAGAATCCCAGCGTCACTGATGCACTCATTAGCATTAATAAATAAATCCGAGATAAGGTCCATCGACATTTGAACATATCCCCTGAAAATAACCGGCGGCAGTTCATCTGGCACTCCCATTTTATTGGCTTTCTCTTCTTTACTTGTGGTTTCCAAAGTGGAGTATTAGGTAAGGGAATTCTAATACAAATGACGAGGGGGCATCCAACAAACTGACAAAACTACTGTTCAGTTCCTCTAGATCGCAAACACATTCTCGTAATGAATACCTAATTTTGCTCAACTGCTTCATTGTTTTCCTGATTTCATATCGTCTTTCGTTACCGACCAATGTTCACACAGAAGCAGGGCGACACAATCCATCACTGATTACCTGTGAAAGTGATTTCACTATACATTAGGTGTTCGTCTGTCTTTCATGTGTGGGGATCAAAAATTTCTTTACGTCCGATGAACCTTTTCAAGAGTGAACCTACAGCATTATGTGGAGTCGGACCAGTTGTACGAGGCACTGGATTAGTGATCAGCTGTGTCCAAACTGCAATCTGTTGATGGCACGCTAATAGGTACTTGAAAACAGGGCTGCGCATTGCAGCCTAATCAGGCGAAATGAACTTTAGAAGCATGCATGACACCATCTCCCGAAAGCGTTTTAGTGTTGATAACACCGCAACAGGCAGTTCATATTTCATAATGGTTGTACTTCACAGCGGTAAAGTCTGGGACCGCTGCATTAACAGAGCAACAGATGTCACGTGAAAATCAGTTCATTGCGGTTTACGACCGTATTAAGCATATGTCCAATATGATGAAACGAGCTGCTGTAAAAAAAAAACTGACCTGAATTTTAGGTAGTGCTCGGCTGCTTTTTCGTCCCAAAGGAATTTGGCACGACTGGTGTTCACGACGTCAACGAATCTGTTTATTTAGGCGGAGAAGAAACACTGAACGGTAGTGGCGGATTACTAAAGGTGCAGGATGTGAGGTGCCTGTAAAATTAAGTGGCGTTGGACAGATATAGTTGGAAGTCAAAAAAATGTGCATACGACGCAAAACGTGCTACATGGTTCGGTCTGTTAGCTAGAAAGAAGGTCACAGAAACCACGAACCACAGTTCCTCCGCAGCAAGTTGACCGAATGTGTAAACGTCCGAACGATCCGTTTGTTTTAAACTCACTGGCAGTCCTTATTACAGCACTTCTCGCCATTTGAGAGACTTATATGACTAAAATCGACATATAAACAGATGGTGGTGACTCAGAATTAAGTTTCTTACGACACTACAGGTTAAAATCAAATATTACTACATTTCCCGATCCATCGCGGCCAATGGGTTACCGCATCCGGTCTGTTTGCAAGGGTTGCTGATTGAAACCAGTTATTTGAGCGTGTCCGATTTAAACGACAAATGATTCAATGGACCGAACAAAGCAAATTAGTAAACTTCCATATCACGATCAATGTGGTTCAGTCCAACGGCAACCGGATACGTAAATACTGTCCGTTTTTTCCCACAAAGAGTACTAATACCTCCAACAACCCATGATCGCTTTGCGCCGTTCAAATTGTTGTTTTTCTGACATTTCGTCCTGTCAAGCAAGTGTGTAATTCAACATGAGGATTGGTCAAGAATGCGTAACAAACGAAGGTATTACCAAGACAATGCCACAAAGTTCATTCATTTTTCCTCAAAAAGTTGGGGTATCCAATGTCAGATAGCTTGTACGAACTACGTTGTAAGCAGCGTTACATTTGGATCATACTGTTTAGATATACATCGGCTTACACTACCGAGCGAAGCTGACCGAAGCAACTAATATCGCTTAGCTTGCTAGAGTCAGATGCGACAAGCGTATAACTAAACTACGAGACATGCATTACACAGGAAGAAGCTAGCAGTATGCAATTCTTTAAACTCACCTAACAGTCCCGATACTGCACTTCGGTATATAAGTGAGAAGTGAATCAAGCGGAGTTAAACTCATCACTCCACTCTCGTTTTAAGATATCAGCTCTACTGCAGATAGCAGCATGCATGTGCTGTAGTCTAGGTAACGTCGATCTAGCGATAATCGACTTAGTCAGGATCACGATCACAAGCTAGTCACTATAGTAGGCACATAACACGGTTGGCGGCATCCGAAACGGATTAGCCTGTCACAGTGACCGAAGCCAAAGGACGCCTGCGTTATAAACCATCACCGTAAGTGGCTTGCGCTGCACCACTTGCAGTTCCACTCACACACCACGTATCCGGTGTAAACCCGAAGGAATAAGAC
>JTDE01021063.1:26397-37381 GCA_014338405.1 Paragonimus skrjabini miyazakii
CTGGTTTTGTCTGACTGCTCCCCTTTGGCCAATCTGACATGGTTGAACCTGTAACGACCGAGGTCAAAGTCAGCACAGCCCTCCGGATCAAAACAGCACACAAGCCTGACCACCACGCCAAGGTAGCAGAAAAGGTCAGGCACATAAACAAAGCCACATTCACACAATGTGGAGAGCACATGTTGAGGTATTGTTTTGTTGAAAGATTAAGTGCTGTTTTAACAAACAATCAAAAATAAACATCTTGCATACAGTTACTTATGAGTTGATTTTCTCATCATGCACAACGTCCATCTGCCTCGTGCAACACGCAGCCAAAGCCATCATTGATCATGTCACTGGATTTCATGTCAGCTCGAATTTGAAAGTGATCACATGTTAGCTTTAAAACACGCCTTTAGGTTCGTGAGAAGTCCCCGAACAAGTTCAAGGATTGAACTATGTGGCCATTGTCTTGCTCCCTCACACGGTGCACATCATGTATCAAGTTGCTTACTGAGTGATGCTCACTGCTCCGACTTGCACATGCGCGCTCATACATTCACCGACCTGAAAACCCTTCCCACACTCGAACACGCGCACGTGGTCACCACCTATACACTTGGACAAGTGGAACGCACCAAGCAGATGTGACTAGGTGCGATCGGAGCACAGACACGCATGACGCGGTTAAACCCGGATCGGAACAATAAAGACCACTGGATACAAGTGTACAGAACAAAACACAGTCCTACTGCCACTGTGCTACTGCATTAAGCTTGTATGCCAGTCCTAACGTTCAAGACCCAAAACTAGTTTCATCTTTCCACTGACTATCTTGGAGATATCGTTACTTAGTCAAAACAGAGAGAAGAAATATATCGCGCGATGTTGACATTCCGATTCACTTTCATCAGCTGCCAGCGTGAAACTAGCAAATTTCATACAAACTGCACACATCAACAATTGAACGAACCAATCACATAGTTCCGACCGTTCGCGCGCTAATAGTGCAATCAATTCCATGGCAAGGAGATTGCATAGAATTTGCCGGTTGTACGAGTAAATCGAAATATTAACATCTTGCGATATATGCCTTCTCTCTGTTTTGACTAAATGGATAAAGGGAACTTAGTGTTCTAAATATCCCCATTTACTAATGGGTACTCAAACTAGCGTGTTTAGGAATTCCACTGCAACTATACGTCCAGTCGTTTTATGATAGGTCCATTTCCATAAATGAACGATTGTAGTGGAGTAAGAGGTTCACTTTCGTCTAACTGGGCCACGCACAGTCTTCCGATTAGCATCTACTTTAACGAAGTCTCCCAGAATTGAACGTATCTGTCTGCCAGAAGTATCGGGGAAAGACAGAGTAGATATCAACATTACACATGTGCTCAGTGTAGGCGTGTGATTTGCTGATGACTTCAGTTCAAATTTTGTAGTGGTACCTGAGGATAACTACTGCTTAAAACAGATGCAACCTGAAGACAACCAGTGAAGGCAAGTACAACCGCCAATACGGTGATCCTAAGGAGGATATCAACACTCCTTAAGAACAGGTCACGTTCCGAACCACAGAGCAAAACAAAACGTACGCAAGCATTATGTACTCTTCCTTTCAGCGAAAACCGAACGTCTTTTCGACGCCACAGATGACGCAGTTTGGCAAACGCAACTCGTGCCTTTGCTATCCTCGCTGATATCTCATCAGCAATATTACAAGCTGACGAGACAGTGCTACCCAAGTATGTGAAACTGTCCAGTCTCAAGTAGGTTACCTGCAATGAAGAAAGTAGGAGTTGAAGTGCCCCAGTCTTGAAGCAACACTTTGCACTTTGAATGTGCAAAGCGCATTCCATACAAACCAGCTCGGTCGCTCAACCTGTCCAGCATAGTCTGCATGTTTTCGGAAGAAGGGCAAAGTAAGACAATGTCGTCCGCGTACTCCAGATCGGCCAATCTAGCACCAGGAAGAAACTCAACACTAAGCCCACTGGACTCCAGAATGTCGCCCATGACAAAATTGTACAGGAAGGGGGAAATTGGACACCCCTGACGAACACCACTAGAAGTGTTGAACGCCCGAGACAGTTGTCCATAAACTCTCACCCTGCACGCAGAGTGGACATACAGTGATCTCAATAGATACACGTATTTTTTTGGTATTCCCTTGCGAAGAAGACTGTTCCAGAAGACATTACGTGTAACTGAACCGAAAGCAGCATTCAGGTCCAGAAAGACCATTACTGTCAGCTGCCTGTAAGAGTGCCGATGTTCCAAGATACGTCGCAATGTAAAAATATGATCAACGCAACCTCGACCGGATCGGAATCCTGCCTGTTTTTCGCGTGTTTTACTTCCTCTAGGCTTAGTGAACCGACGTAAAATGAGACTGCTGAATAATTTGGACGTAACAGACACTAGAATCTTGCAACTGTCGTTATCACATACGCTTCGGGCCCCCTTTTTGAAATCAGGAATTACTGTTGATAGACCCTAATCACGAGGTACTTCTTCAGTCTCCCAGATCGTCTGGGGGAGTTTTGTCAGTTCTGATATAAACTTCTCCCAACCATCCTCGAAAAGAGAAGAGGCTTGGAACAGGAGCCTTATTACGCCTCAATACCTTGAGTTCCAGGGCCACTTCTGCTTCCGACTGAAGGTCATCTGGAACCATTCGGGTCCCGTCGTCCATATCTGGTTGAGACCAGCCGAACTCTTCCTCAAAATGTTCAGCCCATCTGTCAAGTCGGCGCGACCAGTACAACCACAGATCAGGGAAAAAAGCCTTCTGTTATTCCCAGATAAGGAGGCCTTTTCCATCTTCTTCGACTTTTTAACTAAGTGCTGCTCCTCATCGTGTTTCCGCAAGCTTTTAGTCAACTTGTTTAACTCCTCTACAGTCATTATCATATTCAGAGCCATGTCGAATCGAGTAACACTCGTATATAAGGTTTCTTGATGTGACAGAAATCCAGTTCTGTCACAACTAAACAGCTCCTTCAGAATACACCTCTTTAAAGCATGTTCCCAGTATTCGTTAGGTTCTCTCACCTTATCATAACTGGACAGTTGGTTGACTATCGCCTCCTGGAATGCCTCCTCCATATTGTCCTCGCTCGAACGCCAGTTAGGTGGCTTGCAATTAGGAGCGTGTAACCTCCTGGCGGATGACAAAACACAACGGGCACGCACAACAGTATGGTCCGAGTCCGGGTGGTTGCTCCAAAAGGCACGGCAGTCTTTAACAGAGTGGCGCCACCTGTAACGGACTGCTATGTAGTCGGGTTGTGTCCACGGCTAAGAAGCACAGGGAGGTTTCCATGTAACACTGCCTGTTCCTGTGTTGAAATGAGGTGCTCAAAATAAAGACACCGTGAGATGCGCACACTTGCAGCTGTCTTTCACCACTATCAGTGCTTTGTGCTCCGATATAAAACATACGTTGAAGTTTCTCTTTTGGAGAGAAACATCCAAGCTGAGCTCGTTATTACGATAACGTCAGTGGTTATTATGTTTCAGAAGATCAACGAGGGCGTCTTTGGTAGCATCAAAATAGCTGTCCGTTGTAGCATACGTCAACGTAATGAATAAACAACGCTCTTCTGATTTGCGTTGGCAGATTTTAACCGGTGTATTGAGTGTGACAGCACACAAGCGACTGTTCGCTGGGATCCAATTGAACAAACATTGTTCTGTTCTGGAACTCTGTGCGATTTCCACCACAGCTTGATCACGAAACTCAGCTTCGGCATTACCAGAGGCCCTGATGGAGAAGCGCTTGGATCGAGAGTTATCCAGAGTTGAGCTTAAATGAATATCTGTTTAAACCGTAGACTAATGTCTCCAGCACACATCACATCCCACATTCGAGAGAGTACTTGCCAGGGCAGCTTGCTGACCATCTTGTCAGTGAGTTCGGGCATTGAAAATGCCAACGTTTGCCAGTCATCTTGGTTTTAGCAAGTGATTATCATCCGAGGGTACGGGGATGGCAGAAAACTTGGGAGGCAAAACAAAGGGAGAAGGTCGTGATGAGTGAATAATGTCACTGTCAGGGGGACGATAACTTCTGATACTTCTCGGTAGTTCACGCCGCAGAGCGGGGTTGACTTGAGCGACCCAACTTTGAGTCTCGGACTTAAAAGTCTGACCCGCAAGACAACAGAATGCAAGTTTTTTTTAGGACTATATTCGGATCTGATGGCTGAAGATTCTGAATCACTTGTACCTGCACAGCCCGGAGGTGCCGTGAGTAATATACTGATGTCACGTTCGGAGCACTGCCGTACAGTGGATGTATTCGATGCTACATCAGGCTTTTGAATGATACCGGCTATTTTTGAAACATATTGGGTCATACATTGGTGGTCACAGTCAGCCGGTAGGTGACGGAAAGCTCTTTATTTGAGATTACATTTTCTAACCCCCCTCTCCCTGATATGAAAGACAACAGTGCCACAATTATAAAAATAGTTCTGCTGTATGCCCAGAGGATCGTACCTCACTAAGCACTCTTACCCGGTCAGTAGTGCGACATAAGATCTTATGTAAGAGAACGCTTTTCGTTTGACTGCTTTCCTTTAGACTATCTGACCCGTTTGCACCTGGATCGACCGAAGTCGTAGCCATCATAGGCCGCTCAGCTCACAAGCCTTATCCCAAGTCAAGGTAACACTATAGGTCAGGTCGCAGTGACCCGGTCCAACGTTTGTCTTTAGCCCGCGCACAAGTGGGCGCATGCTAATGGAGTGCAACATCCCGCTGATGTAACCCTTTGCCGTCAATCTGTCGGCTTGTTCCAAGACCGGCTAGTACCTGCCCCCTTGTGCATAACAGTATGGACCAACTTGAGAGGGAGGAAAGTTAAACCGGACTGAGACACGCGGTATATAAGAACATTTCAAGGAATGCTATATATCACGGAGAACTTGAGAATACACTAAGAAACGTATCCAGCCGGAAAACCTGCGTACTACCTTTTTGGACATCTTTATTCAAATTTAGTGGAAGTTTGTGGGTTCCAACTTATATATGAGTCAACTGTGCCGTATACCGCAGTCTTAGTGAAGTCCGTAGAGTTGTGATCGCAAAAGACGCTTGGCCTATAAAGTTGTATACTGCGCGAAATCCCTTACAAGTTACCTGCAATCAAACGACAACGAACGCGTATATTCATTTACACGGCTGATGTGTATCCGTACACAATAGGCGAGAGTGCAATCATTCACCTTGATGACAAGTCTTCCATGGTGCATACACATGGTCCCAATAGTCTTTTCTGGTCCCTCGTCTTTCTGGCGTTGAGACTTGCTCTTTAGTTCCCGAACTGTACAGCAGATCACTGCTAATGTTAAATGCCTCAACTGGAATTGTGCAGAAATTCAGCCTGCCTTAAGCTCCCAGACAGCGCTATAATTTTATAAAGTATGGTAGGGTAAGTAGTGTGTTTAATGGTCAAAAATCGCCGAAAGTACACGATCGGTTTCATGACAGCAAACACCCAGCAGGTACGCTCAGTGAATTTCGACCACACATTCTACTACAAGAATAGCAAATGCTGAAAGCTACCGGTCAGATACTAACTAATTTCCAAGTTAGTTATGCCGTTTATTTCAAAATCAATCGAGTCCGTGGATCCGTGGTGATGTTAAGAACACTGAATGATGAATGATTTTTGACCACTAAACACACTACTTACCACGTCATGCCTCAGTTTGACCTTTTTTAACTGCTATATTGCTTATAAATGACCCCCATGTACAAAACCTTAGCAAATAGCACATTTTCATTTTCCGGATGGGTGGAATTTTTTACAGACTTGATTCTATTTTTAGTCGACCGGCCGCGTTCAACCCGAGTTTTAAATTGCCTGGTCCTGATATACAGGCAGGTGGTCGGCGTGCATCACCAGTACGACGCAACGAACCGAGGACACCGGCCAAGCGGCTGCCATGTTTGGTTCGCGCATGTCAAATATCATCTAAGTAAGCAAACAACCATATGGTCCGGTATTCCGATCTGAAAGTAATGGACACCAGAACATTGTGTGACCGCTCCCAACAGTTATCTGGCAGTACATCGAACAGCATAATCGGTTTACTTCAACGGGGAAGATAATTTACGTCGTTTTCAAGTGAATGTGCCAAAATCCGTTACATATGTGACTAAGGAGTAGCATAAGCAACTATAGTTGTACCATCATGCGCTATGAAACATTGCAAGCACGCTAGTGACAATAATCCCAACTCTGCGGAAATTTTCACTATGTAAACAACCAAAGAAGTCATCTAGAGGTACTCGAGTTTTCCATTGTTCTAGTGTTCGGCTGAACGTTGGCCAGACCCGAAAAAAAGCTGAGGAACACCATCAAAGAAAGGTATGCGGAATAAGGAAAACAGTAAAAACTCACTGATGACCTAAAATGTGATCTCCAAATTGTCGGTCTGGTACATGATGCAGGCCGTAGAAGTTGAACCCGGTCAAAATCTGCGCTCGTTCATGATGCTGCCTAACAGAGCCCTCGGGCACAAGATGGCGAATCGACTTCTCAACCCAATCGATCGGACTGTTGGGACCAGGACTATAAACAGATAAAATGAAGGACTTTGGAACACATGCGATGTACACAGTGAAGATCAATAAAGCTGACCGCGTGTTGTATTATACACAGAAAAACATAATGCAAAAACAAACCATATCAACGCACACCGCTTCAATAACTCACATAAGATGCCAAGTTAACTAAGACTTTCTGATGAAGTTGTGCGTCGGATAGGAGTAAGTCGAAATCAGCAATGTAAATAGGCTAAACTGCGAATAGCTTTTGAAAAATACGACTCCACAACAATGGCAGGAGTGGCAACCGTATACACCCATTCTACACGACGCTAATGCCTGTAATGCGACTTGAGAAGTAAATTTTCGAAGGTTTACCTCCTCATATTCTCCTTAAAAGCAAGATTCGTTCAAGACGGCCTATCGCGTCTGTGGAGCGCAATCGAAGTGGGTCAAAGGTCGTTTATTAGCCACCGTAATCCGCCTACACGCACCACGTTGTGCTCACAAAAACCTCCCGCGGCCATGTATGAATAGCCCGGATCGATCCGTTAGGTAAAAGTACAGATTTGCCGAAAACGTTTACAACCCAAGTTACTGGCGTTACATAATGAGACTTCACGAGTCTGACTAACTTGACATTATTGATTACCATCCCTCACCCTATTGATGTACTACTCCTGTCGGACCCATATAAGTGTGTTGATTTAGTCTGATGATGAAACACTGAAAGCAAGCTTGTTTGTGACGCGCTTCTTCTCATGACTAAACCGGGCATATTCACGGTAGTAAAAACAACCTAGTCGACTCAGTGGGTTTGCGGCACACAATAGTAATCAAAAAGAACTACTGGCAAGGGTCTGTGGTAAACGCAGCGATATTACCGGTAGGTTTGTGTAGAAATTCAGCTAGGTAAATGACAGAATAGTAAGGTTGCATGCATATAGGTAACTCTGTCAGGTATACTATCAACCGTAAGTTCTGCGCGCGTTGTGAAATAGTGACAACAGTGACGAACGGTATACAGATAATTCTGCAGCGTCGCGACATGAGATTCAAGGATCTATCAAAACGAATAAAAGCTCATAACAACAAATGGCAGATAACGGCTACGGATCAATACACCTAATGGAAGAGCACAGATACATTGGCTGAATAAGGGATGTTGAACAAAAAAGAGCCGAAGTGGCGGACACAAAAAGACCACTTTCTGGCTTTGATAGTAACAATGCTGACATGCAGTGAATATGATACGGTGTTACTCAAAATAACAAAAGGTAATCGGAGTAGAGGTTTTCCATTTACATCACACAGTTTCCCAGACATAACTTTCATGAGAGCGAAGGATAAATCGATAAATTAGGATGTACCGTGAACAGGCCTAGTTTGGTGATGAGAAGAAACTCGTAGGAAGTATGTTATGATGTTTCATCAGGCTAGATACAACACATGTAAGTGGGCTCAACGGGGAGAGCAGATAGTACATCAGTCGAATAAAGAAAAGTAATCACTAGTATTAGCTTGACCCAATTCATAAGATCTAGTTAAATAACATCAATCACGTGAGTTGTAAGGGTTTACAAACAACTTAGTACGCCTGTGTAATAAACTTATTCAAAGTAGGAACGCATGGCCACGGAGAGGTTCAATGTTTTTATCGGACACCTTTGTGTGTATCATAACGATGAGTGTAAAAAAAATGCAATGGATTCCGAGACTGTTAGTAGACGACATTTGATCTACTTCGATTGCATCGTACGGACTCGACAGATCGTCTTAAATGAATCGTCCCCGTTACTCATTTAGTCAAAACAAAGAGAACACATATCGCGAGATGTTAACATTTCGATTTAGTCTCATCATTCACCAACGTAAAACCAGCAAACATGATACAAACTGCATGTAGCAACAACAACTGAACGAACCAACTCAACCGATGTCGGCGTTGAAACGCACTTACCCAGCTGTCCAACTACGCATCATGTTAAGCACTAAGGGTTTGACTCTCAAAAGCAATGACACTCAACCGACCCGCCTGTCTCCCGCGCAACATAACAGTTCAACTGCTGTTGTAATGAGGTCCACACAGACAGGAGTGATCGACGCTAGCATTAGTGTATGGTGGGACATATTTCTAAATGATTATCAACCGCAATCTCAGAAAACTATCTGCTGAGCGTACCATGCTTGAAGATCTCGGCCTGATCGATCACTAAACACCTCTTAGCAATCGGCCACCTATGTGACCTTGTTAAATCGCTCAACATATTGCTACGTAACCCAAAAATGTCAGCAACTATTGAGGCAATGCTAACCACACATCAACCAGTTTTGTGTGCACAGAAGGTGCTGACGCAATCACTATTCTTGTCGTGTAACTGACTGCACCATTAGCGCGCGAAAGGTCAGGACTGTGCTGTTGGTTCGTTCAACTGTTGTTGTTGTGTGCAGTTTGTAGAAAATTTGCTGGTTTTACGTTAGCGACTGATTAGAGTAAATCGAAATGTTAAAATCTCGCATGTCTTCTCCCTATGTTTTGATCAAATGAATCATCCGAGGTGCTGGGACAGTTTGAATCGAACAAGTGCGCAGCAATTGCAGATGAGCAACGCTGAATAATGAACACATTTGGATGTAGTAAGGAACAGACTGCGGGACAGTGATCATTCTGGAAGTTCGGACAAACTGTTCAATATAGTGCCTGGTGTCAAACAACACACAATCGGCATATTGAGTGACCAGCAAACGTAGAAGCTACAGGCCGTAAGAAAGAGGACAAAAGAATGGATGAAGCCCGGAAGACGGCGGAGCCAGCGTTGATCAGACTTAATCACTTAACTGGGTAAATCGATCACGACCGGCAGAATGATCGCGTAACAGATAGACTGGGGAATAAATATCAGATTCATTGAGAATTTAAAGTAAAACCTTTGTAACAAAAGTGTCAAATGCATCATCGCAATCTAAGTGAACAACGACTGGTTTCCAGTCAAGCGGTGACGAAGAAATGGATAAGATAAGAGAGGGCATCAAGTGTTGAACGGGAGTGACGGTGGGCAAATTGGTCACAGCTGATAATGTTTACTTGAGTTGCCGTTCGAATAGGAATCGGTTATTCGAAAACTTTTAGTATCAAAAACGTGCATGAAATCACGTTAAATATGGCTATTCCGCTTTTAAAGACTAATGATACGTGGCTTTCTCCAAAAGTCGGCAATTTGTTGTGTACGAAAACACGACGGGAATAGCTAAGCTATAAAAAACTGCACACGTTCACTTAGAACTGACGATGACAAACCGAACGAACGAGGATGCACCGGCTGTGTGGTAACAGAGATTATGGGTATTTCAGTGAGTAAAGATTATCCAATAAAAACAGACAGACTGATGTTTGTGTGACTTGGGAGAAAGGAACTATCCACCGAGGACGGCTCGGCAAAAAATTTTTTGCGTCAGCCAAGATATAATTTTCAGATGAAACGTGTACTGTGACATGTTTGCGAAGAAACTTAGCAAACCACTACGTATGAACAGACAAATTCAAACAGTGATGCCAAAACAAACGCCATTCCGCAGGTTTTTATGATGCTCAATTAACTGTTCTTCTCTAAAAGAGTTTTCGTATGTTACCATCTACAGGTAAGTGTTTACAGTGTATGTACCAGTCAAGTAACGGTACCCATCAACTATTAATCAGTGGCTTTTCAGATTTGATAATTCGAAGATCAGTCGCAGACTGGGAATCGTGAACACGTCTTAGTATGAATCACGTACTGCATTGTGCAGCCGTTCGATAGCAATACTCTCAAGGTCTACGAACAATTTACGTTAGCCAGTGTACTATAGTAACTAAAGGTATCACACCAATCTAACAGGACGCGACGTTCGCAGACATTTCAGTATACCGGAGCGGTTGCCGGCAAAGGGCACCCTTTTACTATCGTCCATATCGTCCTATCTATCGTCCATATTGCTAGTAGGACTGGAGTGTTGAAATGTAGTCGTCTACGAATGCACTTGTAACAACGTAACGAAGTGTATCATAAATGATGCAATCGAGTGCAAACGTTCTGAGTTCTCAGATAAAGAAGGGTAATTGTTAAGTTTTTTGTGGCTTGTAGATCACACTGTAATTACCACGACAGCATAATCTGGATGATTACTACCAGGCTGAACAAACCTTGAATAACCACTGACCGGTAGTCGCAGTCGTGTGATTGACAACTGATGCCTCAATATCACCAGGTACATTTAGGCATGCGCTGAAAGTTCAGTGTAGTCGGGTGCATACAGTGTCACCTTCACGAAGAGACATTCAAACAATTTTACCAAACAGAAGGTTAGCTTATATCCGATACCTATGTAACGGTTCAGTACCCTGCGCTAAACCCGATGGCTCATTCCTAGCCATCCATTCGCCCCACATCCGGTCTGGAGACCA